>QXVX01010477.1:0-27146 GCA_013436065.1 Halocynthia aurantium | reverse complement strand
CGCAAGGAATAAGCCTACAGGAAACGAAGCGAGGTGGAGTCGTTGTGCGTCTAACACTTTGAGTCACTCACAGTTCTTTGGAGTGTATTCAAACTAGAGGGCCAGCAATGTAAGTCACCATTCCGGCAACGCGTGACATATTGCGACTTTGAAATTGCGGCCAGAAAGAACGTTCTTCTCAAAATTTTGAACTGTAATTTACCTGAGAGACATTTTTTAACCAGCGTGACGCGATCACTGATAATGAGGGGTGCCCCAAGTACAACCATTTTTAATCGGATTAACGGAAATGATACCAATCGCTCTGCACTACAGAACTGTTGTTTCCCTTACATCGTACTACATTAGTACAATTACCACAAATATGAAACACAGATCTCATACAAATTATATAGAGAGAGCGGGGAAAGTAGCAAACGACAACGGAAGACGGTGTAATATGCTCTTAAATTACCCTCCGCACACTTCCGGAACAGCTAGAAAACTTAACTCAACTAATATGGTATAAAAACTGCTGACAGTAAATAAAGGAACCGCACGATGAACTGAACGAATAACACATCTACAAATTAGTCACATAATAAATGAGTGATTGCGGAAACGCGTTGACTGACATTTGCCTATAGATCAGCATATAGCAGGTAATTGGCATGCGCGGTTATCAGCAAATTATATATAATACTGAAATCTAGAGTGACACGTCTCAACAAAGCAAACACGCAACGTCCAAGAGCGATAGTCGTAAAACCGAAAATCACATAGAACCGGACTATGCTGTAGTAGGAGGAAAACTAAGTAGCCGTGAAGGAATTTCACTAATTCATAATGATAACGTTTTTCAACAAACTGACATGAAGTATATCGTGTAATACGAACTGTTTTGCTTCCTTGTGCTATCAATTATCATCCTTCTCCATTGTAAGGAATTTACATTTGTGCTGAGGTAACAGCCGAATATTTATTAAGTTCGATTTGTTTACCTGTAGTAATGTACGGGGGTGGGACCTAAAAAAGGTTGGGAACACCTGCTCCACTACCTTGTTTGGAAATTGTATAAATATTATAAATAAAAAATATGCTATCCAAATGCAATTCCCACAATTACTTTTGCAAGTTCTTGAAATTGAACTTTTGGACTTCACTTATTAGTCCCTGTACAGTCTTTTTATTGATTCTAGTCTCAGAATTATGATAAAAATGATTAATATATAAAACTAATCTTCCTAGCATTTTTCTTCGAAAAATGTCGTTTGAGTGATATTTTCATTCTAAAGGTGTGTGTATGACTTCATGTGACTTCATTATTATACCAATTATCAGACTGTTTCTAGAAATAGTACTGTTCCACGAAAACCAGATTGTGAAAGGTTGCCTCACAACATGTAGTATAATTTGAAACGATCAATAACTTGTGAGTTCAAAAGCTACCACTGTCGTTCTTTTCAAAACAAATAGATTTGGATGATGGTTAAAAAGAATGAAGAATTATAACTTTCTATATATCTTTATAAGGTAACTAATTTTGCTGAAAAAGATCACGTAAAGTAAGAACTACCTGTATACAGAAACTGGTGAATTGTTGGATTTCGATGAGATCCAATAGGCAACTCATTTTGAATCTGAATTTCAATGGATATTTGAGGTCGCAATCCATACTATATCCTGAACTGACTCACCGTCTGATTGAACTATATTCTGACCAGTAAGTTGATATTACAAGGAATTTAATTATTTACCTGGCTCTGCATTTTCGATGACGTGAAGGTCATTGAGCAAATGTGATCGTCCGCTCTCCACTTGTTAAAAATCTCCGACATTGTCGGTGAATTGACGGATGCGGTCGAGTTTGTAGGCAGACACGAAGAATGAGTGATTGTATTGGACAAGCCCCTGTACATTTGTGGAGGTGGTCCAGGTCTGTTAATAAACTGAGGCGGCCACTGGTTGGGAAGCAACTGAGGATGAGGATGCCTTGGATAAGCGTAAGGTGGCATCATGATGTTTTGCGGGGGTATGGGACCTTGCTGCATGGGGAAATAGTTCATGGGGGGTCGAGCAAATGGAGGTAGAATATGATTAGGGGTTTGGTAAGTATTGCATGGTTGGGTTGGAGTAAACGCAAGTCTCTGGCTTTTGGAAATTTTTATGGATTTGAACAGTTGGTCAAGATGGTTGCATTCATTTTCTGTAGAAGTGAAAAAATAAAAACATTATAGCTAACAATCAGAAACTCACTGCCCCTGCCCTCTGGGCAGCATATAATCAAGCTCAAGTGTTAAAGGTGTTAACCTGGCAGACCACAATAAAAAAAGGCAAATTCAGTTAGAAAAACTTTAGCATTGGAAGAAATGTTGTCTACACTCAAAATCGCAATCTTTTTGACCCCTCTATTGCCAAAGAATAGTTTCCGATTCTTATCGTTACATTCACAGCTGTGCAGTGTCATAAAATGATGTTCTTTTCTCTCCCAGTCTCTAGTTTATCAATTTCTTAAGATCACACCACCTAATTTCATTAAATTTGAAGTAAGTGAGTTGGGGCTACTCCCCAAATAAAGTTGACCTACATCTGGTTGTTTGGAAATTGAATGCCCATATCAGTTTACAAAGCTCTATATTAATACACTGGGAATGGATTCTAAATATATATTCAAAATTTGATCTTGTCAGAATATTATGAAAGAATAACTTACTTGTGTTTGTCTGCTCAGTTTCAGAAGAAGTTTTACTCGACTCCACAGTGCAAGTGATAACAGGTTCAGATAAAGTGGCAACAGTAGAAGCTTGGACAGATGATTCCTAAAAAAATATAACCAGGCAAGGTTTCAAATACAAATTTATAAGCTGCAATTCAAAGATTTTCATTGAAAATATAATAAAAAAGGTGTAGTGTCATCTACTTTAATTTTTAATATCAAAGTTTTACTTTTTCCACCTGTGTGTATATTTGCTAGATACCTGCATTACCAATAATAACTTACCTTGACAGCATTGGACATCGTTATAGCAGCATTATTAGAATTGTTATTCAAGGATGTCAGCTGTACGTTAGGTAGTGTCTTTGCCGCCTTACAAAATATAAGAAAAATTAGTCACTCCCTGATGCATAAATATAAATTTTACCTCAATAAAATCATCCCAAAGCAGTACCTGAGTGAGAGAAGGGGGGAACATTTCATTTTGATTAGTAGCTAGCACAGGATTGGCATTTATCACAGCAGAATTGGTGGTTGGTGCTTCGTTGTTGCTCTGATTTTGCAATTTCAAGGTGTTCCATAAATTTTCAAACACGTGTTGATTAGAGTTCTGTTGCCTGGAATATGACAGAAAAAATTCATGGTATTTGCAACATGGCATAAAATTGGGAGCACTTCACCCGGAAACTCAGTCAGGTTGCTTGAAATTTCAATCGAATTGAAGCATTGGATGAATATAGTATAAATATGGAGTGAAAACAATTTATCCGAGAAGAAAAAACTAATGAGAATAACAATAGACATGTGATTTGCAGTCACTATGTTTCACAGGAAATCTTTTTTCAACTCCAGAATGAACAATTGAATACTGTTCTTTATGACAATAATGATTCTATGATAGTTCTAGGTAACCATGCTTAATATCGAAATTATATACTCACCCTTTGGCAGGAGAAGATTTTGAACTTCTTTGCATAATGCTAACTGGCTTCCCAGAAGGCAGTTGTGAAGACTGGGGCCTCTGAATATTAAATTTCAATAACAAAGTGTGAAAAATATATAATAAATTTGAGCCCAAGCACCAGTGAACCAGCACTTTTCATCACTGCTTGGCCTTAATTAATATATGTATATATATATTTAATTTATTAGCGAGGGACCATCAAATAAAAGAATGGGAACCCTATGATAATTCAGTCATATTTATTTCACAGCACAATTAGGATGCACACCATTTTTATGGTGCTTTCCAAGAATTATTCTTTACCTTAACTGGAGAGTTAGGATCTTTGTTTGGTCTGATATTTCTATCATTCCTCCTGGGACTGCCGGGATATCTCTGCAGAAAATAAAGAACATTAAACAGTATGGAGAACTGGTTTACACATTTCTGAGTCCAAAGGATTTTTTAAAAGGAACCTTTGGTTAATGAAACTTACCTGTTTCTGCCCAGCATATTTGTTTTGTGGCTTCACAACAGTCATCGGCTTGTGCGAATTCATTTCCAATCTTTTCCCGTAAGAAATATTTATCATAGTGCATTCAGGCATTCGATATCCCCTTCTATCTGGACACCTTCCACCAAATT
Organism: Halocynthia aurantium; assembly: GCA_013436065.1. Taxonomy (NCBI): domain Eukaryota; kingdom Metazoa; phylum Chordata; class Ascidiacea; order Stolidobranchia; family Pyuridae; genus Halocynthia; species Halocynthia aurantium. The sequence goes on along the minus strand of QXVX01010477.1, from coordinate 22,863 downwards.
TTAGTCCACCCATAAATTCCTCATCAAAGAAAACGTCATAGAGAACATCTTGACCCGGAATCTTGTGGATCCCGATAATTGTACCCCGCATCCCGAGCGGGACGGTGTAGGCATCTCTCACGCACACAATCCTTAAAATCAAATCATAAATAGGATTAAGGTAGGTCTTTCCATAAAGCAATGGGTGCGAGAAAAGTTAGGCAAAAAAGTCTTGAATCGTTCAACATGAGAGCAGAAATACAAAAATAGAATACTATAATCTGACCTATCTAAAAGCTTGTGCTGTGCATTACTGTCAGGAAGCAGCGTTCCTTGATGAGCCAACGGTCTGTACAGGTCTTGAGGCTGGACGGTGATTTGAAACGACTCGTGTTTTGAATTCTACAAAATCAGTTATTAATTGGTTATTTATTTTAAATCAGAGATAAAAACCAATAACTATTTCTTACTTTGACCGTTTGAACTTTTTCATCAATAGCTTGCACCACCTTGAGCTCAAGCATTTCAGAATTCTCGTTCACTTTGTCACCGCCATAGCATCGGAGGGTTTTTAACCAGGTGCTCACCTCCTGGAGATTTCCGACAACGTCCTCACCTTTGACCATTTTCGCAGCGTCAAAATCGGATTCGTGTTTGTTCAGAGCCGATTGTAGGTAACGCAAGACTTCAGGGAACCTAGAAGTAAGAAGAATATATGAAATTCAATGATCTATTGTAACTAGAAGTAGTGCAGAAAGAATCGATGTCTATTTACATACTTTTCCCAATATTCTCTCAATATTTGTTCGACTGCTTCCGAATAACTCCACTCTTTATTCTCCAACTTCGTGTAACCAGCCACACCAGAATTCTCTCTGAAGAATCGTAGATTAAGACCCAACTGCCATTTTCTGGTTGTTGGATAGAACACGTATATTGTGCCGGTGATACGAGACAACAAATATCCAGAAATACCAACACGGGATGCCATTTGCCAACCGGGATAATAGCTTGATGACAGTTTCTGGAATGAGAATGTTTTAATATAGATTATACTTGAAATCAAGAAATTACTGAATGTTCCTGGAGAAGTCTGACAGGATAACAAAAAATATATAAAGTACATTTCTTTTCTTCATGACCGATTCAATGTCAGGTTCCACGGGTGTCTCTAGTTCGACAGTGGTCATTCCCTTTTCCACTGAAATAACCTAGGAGTAAAAAAGAAGACTATGAACTTATGGTGGATAACAGTACTGTATTATGTAATTCTGAAGTTAAGTTTCATTTCATATAGGAATGTGAGTATTATAACAAATGCAACACAGTGTTAAATACTTTTGCCCACAGATCATAGTGGAAGATGTTATCCCCATGAAGCAATGAACTTATTGAATTATGAGATGCGGTTGGCGGTATCCCTACATTGCATAGCATGCCAGCAATCAGGCATATAGTAAAATTAAATTTTACATATACATACAGATTTTAACATATACATGGGTATGCTCACCTTTCCTTGACAGCCATAACTTGGATGACCAAGAGTGAAGACCGCAGAGTCGACAGGAAACAACTCATCAATACCCTTGTAATTATGAAAAGTCGGATCCTTTACCGCGATATCCTGGAAAATTGAATCATAACATGGAATATTTAAATTCTGAGAAATTATCCTGAAGAAACCTTTTTTTTTACTAAAGTTAGTTCAATTCATCAGGTCATACCTTGACAGTTGCTTGAAGAGCATAGAATTGTGGTTTCACAGCCCATTGTTTCTCAAGCGTTATGATACCCTGTCTTCCACAGACGTACTTGCGACCTAGGAGAGGTTGAGCATACACCACGAAATCAGTCGTTCCTATCTTGATACCACGTCGGCTCAAGTACGTTTCTTCAATGACATCAATATCTTGATCGAAACTTTTACATTCTGTATCTGTCAAGGTTTTCCTGTGCATCTTCTGCTTTGATACCTTTGCACCATCACCTTGTACGTTCTCTGAAACTTCATACTAGTGAAAAAACATGTTTCATCAGAAATCATCTCAACAAGCATCCTCAATTACCAGAGTAATTCACAGCAACATGCAAAACTACTGCATGTTCTACTGTCTTTATTACCTTAACATTTCCATCTGAAACAGCAACCACTTTTGCTTCCTCCAAATGAGGCCAATTGACATAAATTGAACAGCCTAGAATATTCTTTGCAACATCGTCAAGAGACTAGAAAAGAAATGAATGACAATAATGTAGAATAGTTAGTACTAGGTACTAGGTACTAGGTTTCATAAAACCAAAATTTGTCATGTCAATAAGGGAATGGTAAGTAGCTTTATCATACCAAAGCTAGCAATGTTTATAGCAAAACTACAATTACAGAGTTAAAAATATCATTCCAAGTTTATATTATTTGATTGAATATAATTGTAAATTACAGACTGGAATATTAGCATACTAATTTCTTAATAACTGTGATAATCTCTACATTATGGAAATAGTGTAATAGAGAGAATAAGGTAGTTTAGAAATAATATACATGTACCTCGCCTCTTTTGAAAGATTGTCCTTCCGTTCCCCCAACGAGTTGGTTTTCTTTTCTGTCATTGTTGGGTGATAGAATTCCTAAGATCATGTTTTCGTTCTTGCTCGGCATCTGGAAAACTTTTACGCCCTGTTTCTTCAGGTAGGATCTATGAAAAAATGAAATAAAAGAAATATTACATATACATGTATATTATTAAACTGAATTGTCTGCATGTGACATAATTATGTCTAGTATGCTTGACATATCGTTCTGCAATAAGCTTCACTTCGAAATTGTATGCTAGCGACTTTAAATGACTTCAAACTTCAAAATGCTCTCACGTATGAGGTAGATGATACAGTGTTGGAAAACCAGGATAATAAACAGATAGTCGACAGTCAGGCAATAAACCTTTCACGATTCTTGATGTATCGCATGAATTCCACGCATGAAGGGGTATCGTATTGCATCTACAGATAAAAGTAAAATGTTCAGAAAAGATTTTCTATATCTTAATGATTTTTATAAATCAAAAAATTTAACTTTACCGAGATTTACAATGGACGATGTCCGGGAAGGTATCAGGCAAGCAGGACTTAACAAAAACATCTACGTTCGAGTCGAACACGTTAAGAATACAAGAAGAATGAAGGTTCCTATTTTTTTCGTCAGCTGTTAGCTTCTTTTCGTATGGTACCATTGCTTCCAATAGGCGTTTCTACCAAAAGTAAATGTGATATTATTGGTGGAACTGCACATATTAAATAAACAGTGAAATAAACAATAAGATTCATTGATATATAAATGACATTTTGTAAAAGAGTTTATTTAACTAAGGCTGAATAAATCTTTTTTTAGAGAAGGCAGCAGGTTGGAGAGAAGTACTACTACTACTACTAATTATGATAAAAGACAAAGAATTGGAGAACAATAATGGCATAGAGCAAGTAATATTGACAGCAGCACAAAAAAAAGAAACTGAAACACTGGAGGAAAGAGATAATTTCAGGTTAACAGCCTAATTTCCAATCACAACAACAAAGAGTAATACATTTATGACAGGATATGCCTGCTGGTATATGAATAATACTAACCTCATTGATAAATGGAATCAACACAACAGCTTCCCATTCTTGCTGTTTTCCATTCAAGTCACATTGAAATTCAGTTGGATAGTAGTCGATGATAGGAGAATGTTCACTGCACATCAGATCCTGATCAGAAGTAAATTTAAATATAACAAAGAACTTATTCCTTACAATATGTAACATAACGCTCTTCACTGACTTGCACTAGCATGTAGAATGATAGAACGGTACATGAAAAAGTGTTGTTACATGTAAAAACAAAACTGCTATGATTCAGATTAAGATGAAAGAAAAATAAAGATAGAAATAACCGAGCACATCATGTTGAAACACTGAACAACGTTACATGCCCATGTTCTTCATTTAAGAACTCAAGACATATGTATGCTTGGCATATAAATAATAATAAAACCATTTACCCAATAAGGTTCTGGCAAACATTCTTTACTGGCTGCAGGTAGAACTGCTAGCAGCTGCTGGTAGGGCAGGAATGGTGTTTCCATCGAAAAGTGCAACTTCATTTGCCGCATTTGGCGAAGATCGGAGAGGAAAGGTGCATAATGGTATGGATAATACCTGCAGAGTAAAACACATTTACAGTTGATGAAAATATATTCTGACGGATACATCTCCAATAATATTGACTTGCTAATCACACTAGCTTCTGAAAGGCCTTCAGCCAAGTTTTACCTTATGGTACTTGAGTGCTTAACTAGTATTTGTTAACTGCTGAATGCTTATACGATCTTGGTTACCCAAGAATATGGGTACGCATATTAGATAGATCTGTTTAACCTAATCATAATTAATGTGCTGGTGTGCAACCTCTCTTCGTTTATGCTGCTATTCGAAATTGAAATAACTCTTACATATATCAATGTACCAGCTTTTGACAAGCTCCATTATGCATAGTATTTTTTCATCGCTATGGCATTCTGTGTCATTACAAAGTATTCTAGATTTCCCTTCTCAATGTTTAGCTAATCCTAGTTTCATGCACTAGTAATTGAGAGTTGAATACACAAAAAGACTCAGCAGAACATACCAACTCCATGACTGAACGCCATTGTAATAGTAATGGCAGATCCATTGAATTGCAAGGATATATTCATAAGCAAGTTTGTCAACTTCTTCATCAGTAGCCTTGGAAAGAAAACAAAGTCAAGAAAACTAAGATACTTTGCACAAATGAAACTGTGTGCGCCTATATATATATATTGTACTACTGGAGTAGAATTAACTAATATGCAATAATGTGACTGATTTAATTAATAAAAAATCCAAGGGAATAAACACTTGTTAGTTAATGGTAACTATTTGTATAAGAATAATAAGATTACTGGCACTACCCACATCTATATGCAGTTTCTCCTGGTAGTAATGTCTCTTAAACATGTGGAATTCTGTTTCGAATGTGGATTCCTCTTGACTGCCATTAGATTCACATTCAGAGTCCAATGATATTAGACCTTGACTCACTGATAATTCTGTTCAGATAATAACATTTTAATACAAGTATTATATTTCATATACAAGCAAACAACTATTATTATTGAAGATAATAAACTATTGCATTTTATCACTACCTTTGACGACCTGAATGGCCTTATTTTGTACCCTTGAAAGATTGCTATTTGGTTCTCTTTTATTCTCTTCCTCCAAAGAACCAAATGAGTTCATTTCACAGCTATTCTTGCTGAATATGAGGAAAAACAAAAGGACTTTCAAACACAATATTAGTATATACGAATAGGTAGGTATATTACAATGGTATATAGCTGTTACCTTCCTGCTACTGCTTCAACCTTTTTTCTTCCTGTTTTTGATTCCAACCACCGCAGGTCATCAAACTCCTCCCCAAATTTTTCTCTGTCAAACTAGAACGGTGAAAAAATCAAGTTTTTTTAACAGATAATATTGAACACATTTCCCATTTTATGAGGATTCTTGATGAGTTTTTTCTACTCATTCTCATTGAGTTCCTAAGAATGAAGTAATACAGAAGCTGTAACTCATGGGCCTTAAACCTAAGTCCAGGGAAGTTTTGGATAGTGTCTATGACCAAGAAAGAACTGTTTGAATCAATTTTGATAATTAATAAATAATCCAAAATAATCACACAAAATTGTTGGCACATAACTCCTGTAAGGTAAGCAAAGGTGAACACTGGAGCTACATCTCAGTAACCCATTAGCGATTGACTTTGATTAACAAATTTTTAACATACAAATGAGTTTGGAGGAAATGAACTCAAAGAAGTGGAATATTAAAAACTAAACTCGATTTATTTTAAATACAGCAGCAGAGATTGGTAGATATTGATGTTATTTGTTATGACATCATCATCAAGAATACCTCGGCCAGCTTATCCAGGTATTGTTCAAATCGTTGCAGATTCACGATGCCTCCTTCGTTCAAATAACCGTCAAGCTTGGGTAAAACTTGCTTGTAGGTTTTATACAGCATGGGTAATGCATTGTGGGCTATGTGAAGATGGGGCAGATGAGGGATGAAATCATTACCGACAAGAAACCCCATCAATACCCAGTCATCAATGATCGATTCCAGGTTGAATTCGAATGGGAGTTGACCCTGAATGGATAATACATGGATATGATAGAAAAGCAAAATACTGGATTCGATTTTTCACCTTTTTTCATGAGATATATGCCCTCTATAATGTATGCACTTCTTTTGTAACCAAATAATAATTATTTTTTAAATGCACTGTGTCACCTATTAGGCCAGGAATGACACACCAATACAAAATCCAACCTTTAAACTTTCAAATTCATGCTCTATGTACTCCCTCATAAGTGAAAGATGAAGAAGGTGAAAGGTTGTTTCCTCTGGCATAGCTGTCCGAGAATTTTTTGACCTTTTTCCTGTGAATCTCACTTCCTCTCTTAAGAAAAAACAGTGTAAGGCAGGATGAAGCATTTACTGAAAATCTAAGCACAGCAGAATAAGGTACAATACCTTAAAAGAGAAAAATGAGGTTCATGACTGCATAAACCGAGCATCATTAAATCAGCATCGAGGCCATAAAGGCAATGCCTTGTGTTGGGATCGTATCCTGGCTGAGAGCGTTCATGTCTGATGTACTCTGTGATTTTGTGTTCGCCTTCTCCTGGAGTCTTTACAAAAGGTAGGTATATTGTGATACTTCAATTGTACTTGCATCAGTTAGCATATATTTTACTAGCTTGGGGCTCCAATTACTGCTAATCAAGGGTGAGTTAGTTAAATTACAGAAAATAACTAAATAGTATTTTACTTCATGTCCTGACAGGTACACAGATATTCCTTGCCATGATGGATCAGTGCTTATCTTGCTCTGTACCATGTAATGTAATTGGTCTTGTAGTCGAACCATAAACTTTGTTCCTAATAGTGAAAAAAGACAGTATATTGAAAACTGTATGAAGACCATCCTGACCTGATCCCATTACAAAATTCCGATGATAAATACGGTTGGTTACTAGGTCGAGGGATAAGTCAATATTATGTTCACTATGTACAGTGGAACCATTTGGTATAATGATTTGGAGCTGACAGAAAATCACAGTAGTATTTAGGTGTTAGGATGCATACATACTGCTGCAATACAATCTATGAAATGAAACCATAAAAAAAATAGTTCTATACCAAAATTCATATGAGTAACATAATAATAATAAACAGCATATTTAAAATGATCATCGATCATTGCAACCGTTCCATACCTGGCGTGATACAATTTGAATCAAATCTCTTTTCGTCTGGCAAAGTTTCACCCTTTTTCAGAGCTTTCTTAATGTTTTCTTCTGCCTCCTTAGCCGATCTGAGATTACAAAGAAAATATTTAAGTACAGTACCATATACTTTATGAGAGCTTGAAGCTCAAGGACATCTGCTGATTCCTGGATATGAAAAAAGACTAGTTATATTTTATATTACATTTATTTTGTGTGCCCTAACAGTGTTACAATTACCGGAATCGCCTTCCTCTTTGCTGATTCATTTTTGCTCTTGGAGCAACACCATCTACTGCCATGAAAAACACTTTCCTGGGACGAACAATGCGAAATAACACCTGGAAAACAAATATATGGAATAAGTTAAAAAATGTGGTATTGAAAAACGAATACTCTATTGAATATAATTTTTCCTATATTCGTTGTAACGAGGTCTGTTAAATCGAGAGTTATTGTATATACAAGTTGAGTAGGGTATAACGGAAGTGATTAGTCGTTTTGTTCAATTGAGTTACTAATTGTTCAAATTCAATTCCAGACCAATACACTCAGCAACCTCACTCACCTCAATATAATGGAATATATCTTTGAATATTTGTTCCTCTGTAATTCTGAAGTGTGGATTGTCATCATTTGGATGAGAACATACATGAATAATGCCATTCATATCCAGATAGAGGTTGTCAAATTCTGGAACCTAGACAGAGAAGCAGTGTTATTTCTATAGTACAATGACATGCCAGCATTAAGCGATCACAACGGCAACAGCTGGTTGCTCGATAATTTCTAGCAATCTCCAGTTTCCTGTTCTCTGCAGTGATTATTATTAGGAAGTGGCTATTCATTTACTGAAATGGCGAATTAGAGGATTACAAAATATACAAGCATTTCATCCCTGACAGATAAAACCCAGACCCAAATATATATATGGAAACTTTACAGGAACATTTAAATAGGCCTTTATAAAATGCCTCAGATAATCTCCATTAACATTGCTTAAAGCAATTGGAACTTCAAAATAAAAGCTATTGAGATAGTCATCTGGAATACAAGTCAATTGGAAATATGAGTCATAGAAGTTAACATATATATTGCAACAAAAGTATCGATATATATAAATTGAGAGACCCATCATGGAATGAAATAGGTTCGGTCAAAATTCTGTACTGGAAAACAGTACTGAGATCAACCAGAATAAAATCAAAATCCTTGAAATAAATACCCGTAATATAAATTCATTTGAACATATACATTTATGCATGTGACTTCATTATTAAGATTACCTAACAGTACTGTGGTACAGTAAACAGCATTAACACATTGAATTTCAGGAAAGATAGAGAAGTTGTCAACAAATCTACTGTGAGAAGGATAGGGCCAAGGTTACAATTCACAATCCTCTGCTTTCCCATCATTCCAACATTTTAATTTGTTCGGTCTTCTTCATTCTAGGGATATCTCAAAGACTAGTTTTTAACCCCCGAACCGCAATACATTGCCCATATGAATTACATGAGAAAATTGAATCACAGTATAATCATACCTGATATTCCTTGACCACTTCACTTAAACATGGATAGCGTTCACTTATCCATCTGTAGAATTTTGGTACTCCCATTTTGTCAATAAATGAAGCAGCAATCTAGCTAAGAAATACTGTATGAACAAAAGTAACATGGTGAGTATTTTTTTCAAAATATATACATTGTACACTACAGTAGTTGCTTGATATAAACAGTAATGTGAAATGCAGTCAAAATATTCTGAATCTAAATCGATGAAAAATGCCTATGAAAGGCATCCGGGAAGATTCACAGATGTGGTTACTCTGAGAACATAGCTTTGTTGTGTTAGGTTAGCCAGCCCTAACTCTGATCAAATCTGACCTAGATCTTTAATGGATGTGGCAGCCTATTCAGACCTGCTATAACCTCTTTGCTAGTTAGGCTATGTCGACTAACCAGATCTACTATGTTGCTATCACCTATGTATAATTGATGGAAATTAGTGTACGAGTCTCACGTCAGTAATAGTTTGGTCCCTCCGAAGATCCAGTCACGTTAGATTGAGAGAGTAAAGTTAACACTTACCTAACCATACGTGACCATTTTTGGAGGGACCGCACTATGAAACTAGTACTATCAATTCGTTTTTGATGATTTTAAGTGGATAATCTAACATTTGACTGTTTTCAAGCATCCCCTAATCTAGCGACCTTATGCCTGGAGTTCCCGATCTATGAGATTCTTATCCCATGAGACCTGTGATTGAGTTAAACAGTTAAAAGAAATGACTACTAGAAAACGTCACGGTTATGTGGTTTCAGATACTAGTGATCAATGCGTTCGGCGGTAGTGTGGTTTCGGCAAGGTAAACATGCTAAAATTTCCTACTTCCACAGATATGATTGATTCATAACATGGCAATAACACTCATTTAGATTGTGCTTCATACAAACATTCTAAAGATATAATAAACATTCTTTTATGATAATTCCTCTGGTACTTTTGTTCCAACTCATTAATTCATCATGAATAAACACTAGATAGCGAGAGAGAGTCAGTTTAAGGAGCTCCACGCAACAATTTAACACGAAGTACGCATGTACGAACAAAAAAAAAAAATTCGAAAAATATTTTATTTTAAAATCACAAAACAAAACATGAGTCAGCATTGAAAAACATACGAAATTTTTAAGATGGATTTTAAGCTATTAAGCTTTAATTGCGCACAGGGCAGAACCTGAATTTAGCGATTCCGCATCTATTATGAAGAAAATATGCAGTATCTCCCGAACACAATAATTTTGGTATACAGTCTTTATAAGATATTAATTTTCCAACATGTATGAATCGTGAAGCAACCACATCTCTAATGTAACTTCGGCACCCCCTGTCCTTCGCCGTTCGAAAAAACTACACCGTTTGCCCCCTTTAAGCTACAGCCCTGGTTACAACTTCTAATTATTGCTTATGGAACTTCGTAGTTTCATGTTCAGTCATGTCGAGGCGAACCGAATGAATGCCAGTTCTATTTGCCTATTGCAACAGGTTCGTAATCTGTTGATAGTGAATTGCTGCCTTCTGGTTTCGTTTTTACTGTAGTCCGTGTTTTCGCCGTCCTTTTTTGTTTCACTTTCACATGCAGCGAAACGTATCTTGCCAACGGTCGTGATTTAGCTGGTACCAGTTTGGTTAACGCTTCGTAATGCTGTTCAATATATGAACCAATTTCTTTCTGAAAGGAAAAACAATGGAAGGACTCCCTGCTATAATTAAAACATCGAGGTAATCACTTACGTGGACTATACTGAACGCTGGGCGTTCTTTATCAGTCCATGCCCAACATTGTTTCATCCACTTATAAATAGTTTCAGGGCAAGCTCGAGGTTTGGAGTTACGGAATCCCAACTTGAGTTCATCAATAATTTTACTGGTCAAATATCCTAAAAGAAGGCATAGAGCTTATTTAAACAATTTGATACAGAAAGTCTTTCTAACCGACATGAAGCCAATAGCAATTTTATATAGGTTTTCAAATAAACACCTATTGTAAATCATTCAAATATATCGTAGAATAGTGATAACAGTAGGAGCTAGAAGTGACTCGTATAATGTAATGGCCTGTGCCGTGTAAACATCTCCCTACACAAAATTCAGTGCACATGTGGTGTGTAAATATGTCGAACGCTCACAAGAAAGACTGTTTTGGTAAAACTGTCAGAATGCTCAATTATTACTATGTACGGTGGAAGTACACATGATCAAATGTTATATTGAGGTTATATTAACAATATAGGTGGTAAAAATTGAAAATAAATTAATCTCTAGGACTTCTTTTGTTCAAATGGATTCATGACCACCGATCAGACATATCGATTGATACCTAGATTGCCTTTGCAGTATAGCATATATTGTGAAATTAATAGGTGAGATAATAACCTACCCGGAAACGGTGTTCCGCCGTGTGAGAAAAGTTCGACGAGGAAAGTCGCGAAGGACCAAACGTCCGAAGCAGTCGAAAAACGACCATGTAAAATCGATTCCGGTGCCATCCACCGTACTCGATTATGATCAGAAAACCCGAAATTGTCTTCTGTAAAATTGATTCAAGTAAGATTCATGCGTTCAAATTTTTACAGGGTAACCAGCCTGAGTTTACCGGTCCCAGTTCATTACTACCTTGAGACAATGCGTGATAATATCCAAATTCATCCAACTTTCGGCAATACTTAAAATCACCAAGCATGCATTTCATATTTTCCAGTGAATTTGTATGGTGTATTACAATGCTCTTCGCCTTTATATCACGATGGATACATTTCATATTGCTGAGATATAAAAGAGCAGAAGAGACCTAAAAGTAATGGGATGAATTAGACTGGGCCTCAAAACGACAGGATTTTTAATATAACTCTCCTACGTTTTTAAAACTATCTAAGATTATTTCGTCCATATTACCTGAAGGGCGATTGTGAGTTGTTCCATCAACGATATTTTAGTACTGTCGATCGTCAATAAAAAAACTGATAAATTCTGTTCTCCGGCGCTTCGCATGACAAGGCAGAACGGTTTGGTCGTCACCTTTGATAAAATATAAACATTATTTTCGATTACCTTCCGAGATTTTCTTATTTTTTGAAAGAGTACATTATAGCTATTAAAAAATTTACCGTTCCAATAACTTGTACTATATTTTCGTGCTGTAGTGCAGTCAAAATATTTGCCTCCTGTTCTAGAACGTATTCGGATTCTGGATGACTGTTTGCAACTTTTGCAACGATCTCTGTATGCATATCATTTTGCATATGTCCTATATTAAACGAAATCTTGAAGTTGGAAGCAGAAAGCAAATACATGTGTTATTACTATAAGTAAACTATATTTATTACCTCTCCACACGTCAGACAATACTGCTTTGGAAATCAACGTCTCTTTGAGAATTGAGTCTCGTGGTAGTTCTGTGAAAGTTGCATATAGGTCGTAGTGGTCCTCATCTCTGACTGGAATCTCTATTTTCTTCGGACATGGATCGTTCAGCACAAACTTCACCGCTGTACTCTTATTATCTAGTCGAAATTACAAAGTACAGTAATTGGTAAAACATCGCAAACTGTATGCTGTGTCAATTGGTTTGGGTTCTTAAGCAATCGAGTAGTCCGTTTCCCCACCATGGAAAAGATTTACCACTGGTAGAGAAACCCTGCGGTAAACAGTAGTGTGAAACTGCTTATTAGATACTGTGGTATTAGTTCATTCTGCTTCATACCTACTACGTCACTTGTTGTAAGTTTCCATATGTAGCAGAACAGTTGTATTATTTCATCAGGAATAATCATGCCATGGTGATTAAAGTATGAAATGACTGGATTTGACTTGTCCCAAGTAAGTTCACTTTAAAGGCGAAAAACTCAACCTGACTATTATTTGTGAATATTTGGTTAGTCGATACTTTATATCACTAAGAGGATGTCTGATATCCTTATGTTCATTTTCACATGCTTCTGCTATTCTTTTGCGTAATAGGAATAATATTAAACGTGGTGGAATTGGTACAATATTGACATAAGTACATGCCTCCATACCTTGATAATGGTCTATCAGCAGTGGTATGCTGTCGAATTGTATTTCGGGTTCGAAATAAAATTTTCCGTTCGAATCTCGATTAATCAAGTAATGGCCGACGGAACAGGATTCTAGGCTCCAGTACAGCACCGATAAACTCCAAGATCCTAATTTGAATACGAATAGATTTGAGTTCTTGGACTTAACATGAACACGGATTATACCTTTATATCATAAATTTTTACCTGGTTGAGATTGACTTTCTCGTATAATAAATGATCCTTCGTTTTCTCCTCTCTCCATGAGCGCCTTTTCTGCCTCTCCTCTGCCCATTTTGCCATAGTACCACCTAAACATTTAGAATATCTTAGTTTTGGAATATGTCTGGTAGAATGACAACTGACATACCATTTGACCTTTACCAAGAGGTAATCGGTTGCACAGTTATATACGTCCCGAGCAATTAAATGATGACCAGCGAACTAAGCATTAATGACGTATTATGTCGTATTGGATATACTTGTTATGTGACCCATGTGATGATGATAAAAAAGCACGTGATAACGGTTTAATTAAGATGTATATCGTAACGGTAGCAGTATATTTACCCTACATCATTTGTTCTCAACCATTCGCCCTCATTTTACCAAATGTCAGAATGGCATTCCAAATATTATGCATATGATATCGAATATCCGGATGAAAAGCTAAGCTAAGCTAAGCTGACCATCTGTTATCATAATCCTATCATATCCTCCCTTCTTTGAGAGGATTTCCCAACTGGTTGTAAATCACAGTCCAGCCAGAACCACTATACCAATTCTTAGCCTTCCAAATTTAATGGTAAAAAAATTCCCCCGCTTCCACACAGTCGTGTTTAAATTATTTCCAATCAATAAATATTTATTCATCCATTTCTTTCAGTTGCGGATATAGCGCTCTATTGACATTCTACATATAAGGCCTGATACTCCAATACTACGGCGAGCCCATTTTGAACGTCACATGGGTACGATGTACCACATATGTACTCCTCCCACAGTCTCTGTTGGGTAAAGTTATTAACGGAATACAGAAATAATAACGTACAGTACTAATTGAATGCTAACTACTGGATCTTCGATATTATGAATTAGTTCATCCCCTGTTAGAACGTAATGATCCAAAAGTCAATCTTTTTCAACGTTTTTTCCATATACGATATGGATCCATAAAAGTTGAATCAGTTTTTATAGCTATAGAATATACACTATATTAAACTAACGAAATAAGCAAATTGCATATACTCACGGATATTGAAATAGATTGCAGTTGCTCATTTCATATATCAAGGATGTTGAATCAAAACAAATTATACATTATAGAATACAAATCACAAAAATGTATAAAATCTGCTTAAAAACAAATCAACACAATGATATGGTTTGTATTGAACAACAATTGAAGAAAGTAATTTCCTCCTACCTGCATCTATTTTTACGTGGTCTTTAGAATAGTAATATACGGTTCCGTGTGTATTCAGTTCGTATAGATACAGAGGCTGTCAAGTTCTTTACATTAGTACAGTTGACTAGGTCTGTGTTTGTTCAGCCTGCTGTGACGCACCGTTTGAGAACTACTGATGCTGTAAGGACTTACTGTCTTTGTCTTCACTAGTACAACTGCTACAATGCTACCGGTGACACTACATTACCTTTATTCTCTTTTCGAATGCTAATGTTAAAACAGTGTTATACATGTATATCTACTGCTTCTAAACATTCATCTTCTACGGGTATATCATTTCATCATCATTTCGCATCCTACATATCTTTCGTATTCAAAAAAATAGCAGCACAATGGTCAATGTCGTAAGAGTAGGAAATCAGCAGCTCATAAACAGTCCTGCATTGTGTGTAATCTTTCTTAATACTATGTCAAATGCTACCTGACTAATTAAGACATTATACCTGCACAAACATTACACAAGGACCACCTCTTACGCATGTAGCTCATATATAATCACAACATGTTAAGGTTGGAGATTGAGATTTGATGAGACAGGACAATGAGTAAGTATTTTAAGCGAATCAATTTTTCATATGATGAATTTCCACACATTGTATTACACTCGAATATGAAATAGGTGTATTTAATTTTATTATACTCTTAACGATTCTCACAAGTGAAATAATGGAGTCAAGAATGTCTTACTATGGAGTCAAATAAGTCCATACTATTTTCTAATATACTAACCATCAAAATGATGTTACCGAGTCACCGTGATTGATTCAACAACTTAGGATGCCACGACCCTATCAGTATGGCGATGTGATATCTAATTCCAATTCTACAACAATGATTTCATCAGTTCATCAGTATTAACTCATCCCATATTATATGACACACCTAAGGCACACAAGCTGCTTGAACTTCCGCTTAAATGCTTCCAGTTGACAACGAGTAATAATTCGATAAATTTTTCCCGTTGAAATTAATGTATATACAATTAATCCGTTCCAGACTCTAAAATTTGGTATTTGATAGGTGTATTTTGTCAGCCTCTCCATAAATAAAATCCGTCTTACCCATGCCTTTGTATTCGCCCTCCGCATGACCGACAGTTTAGACTTTGAAACATTTGTTGCGTTTAAACACACTGGGACACGTTAGATAAGACGTGGTTTTATCTTGCACTCACCACTTGCATTAGCGCATAATAAAAGTATAAGCCTATTCATTGAATTCATAGGCATGCCAGTTCGTCCTCAGAATCTTTCGAACCACCGAAAGCTTCAAAATCCTCAGTTTCGTCGCCTGTACTCGATGATTGTTTCAACAAATCACAATGTAACTGCTTAGCCTTTCCACAAATTACAGCATCACTACTATCACCAGCTAACTGATTTTCTTTATTCAACACTGGTAACAATTTCTCTACTTCCTCTAGAACTATTGACCTTATTACAGTCACTATTTGATACATCAGCCGCCCTTATAGCCTTTGTTCCATAATTAATCTATATTATGGTGGAAATCATGGATTTAGCCACACCGTATTTTTTTTTAGCTTAGAATGGTTACAAGGTTATTTATTTTTGAATTCAATAGTAATACGCTTAGGCTTCTTACTACTGATATCACTTTGCACTTTTTCATTCTTAGAATCCATAATGAGGGCTAAAATTAGCAAAAGTTAGGTAAAAAGTTGGTCGTGAACCGAGATATTGTTCGCCAATGAAGTCGAAATTTTGTCGTCATCGCAAACCGATTTAATCATGAACCAAGGTTCCATTGTATTGTAATACTGACTTTCCTCTCCTGTGGATAGCCCTAGTCAAAATGTACAATATTGAACTTTTGAAGGTCCTGTACCAGTACCCTCGAAATGCTGCAATAATTAACATAGTAGTAACTATTATGCAGTAAGTAGCAGGTATATGTAGCAACCATTACTCATCTACTAGCAGACCACTTCCACTCCGATGCAGTTCAACACTATGTAGGTGTAGTCTTACAACAGTTTATACTATGTCACGAATTAGCGCATATGTGACAAATGGAGTGGGTGAACAGCCTTTAGGAACGGTAACTGCAAGCACATGATGCTTTGGACATACAAGCAGTTGCTTGGTGATATTGTGGATGATGTCAGTCAGTTCGACTTAATTACATGTAAGACTACAAACTAACACCGTAACACAAAATAATAATAATAAATGGAACCAGTAATTAATAATCAGCATTACAGAAGTGACCACTTTAACGTACTCCTAATTACAAGACTCCCACGCTTAAACACCGTTACTCTACCATATTCATCACTACCCAAGCATTCTACGAAACTTAAGATATTTTTTCATTCAAATTCGTGAGAGGAGTAAAAACAACTGACAGCCGGTAATTAGTTTTACCTTTGCCTTAAATTTCAATTTATAAAAAATTCAGACCCAGATTATTTGTATACAATAACCTTGATTAGCTAAATCAATAAGGGTACACTTCGTGGTGATGATAGAATCGTAGTTCTATTTTTTTTCTTAAAGATGTCTGCAAAAAAACCTACAACACTTTTGGCTGCTGGTAATAAGCTGACTACTTCTTCGATTAGGGCTATATATCTCCATTCCTCAGTCTGAAGACAGCTGGAGGGTGTTCGAAAATCTGCTGCTGAAACCTATCACTACAGACATTTCTGTCATTAAATATTTGTGAGATCGCGTGTTGTCAGGTTGTTATATCTTTCAGGTTTTAAATTATCATTTCTGGTCAAATATTTACATTGAGCTGAGGTGATTGATCAAGGAGCCATGCCTTGGTCTCGCAAAATTAAGGGCAGCAATACAACAGTCTGTGACAGTAAGTATAGCCTGGTATATTGACTTGAATATGCTTTCTACATCGTAAACAAATATTATCTAACACATACTAATCCAATCCAGTTATCGCACTTGTGGTCGCCTTCTGTTTCATCGTCACTGGGATTTTTCTAGCCATCTTCCAGTTGCCTCGCAAACTAGTAACGCTGCAAATTCAGAAACATATAACGCTAGCGCCCCGCACGACCATGTATCAAGAATGGGTGGATCCCCCGGTTCCAATATATATGAAGTTTTATGTCTTCAACGTTACGAACGCAGAGGAATTCGTAAATGGAGGCAAACCGAACCTAGAAGAAAACGGCCCGTACACTTACAGAATGCTGTCACCCCATTTTGACGTGGAGTTTTATAGTAATCATAGCGTGTCTGCCCGTACAAATCACACGTTAATTTACGAACCTAGTATGTCGAATGGCGATGAAAATGATTTAATTTACCACATTAACATGCCTTTAGTTACCTTGAGCGAAATGATGAAGAACAATCCCCCGTCGATACTTTCTGGGTTTGGTATTCCTAACAGATTGATGGCCATAATAGGAGACAGTGATCCCATTGTTCAGCACACAGCTAAGGAAATAATATTTGGCTACAAGGACCCGATGTTTAATTTGTTCAATCAAATCATGAGTTTGGTGGGAAAAAGATTCGATCCCATTTTCGGCCCCTTTCACAATTTCAATAATTCTGACGACGGACTTTTTCTAACCAACACCGGACAAAAAAACTTCAGTTTGGCGAATTCAATCGAGCGATGGAACGGCGAAAAATCTTTAACCTACTGGTCGACGTCCTACGCCAACATGATTAACGGTACAGACGGTTCATTTTTCAAACCAAACGTGAAGAAGAGCGAACCTCGATATTTATTCTTTTCCTACATGTGCCGCTCGTCAAGACTGGACTACGAAAGAGACTCCCAAGTAAAGTCGGTAGATACTTATCGTTATCATTTCGCCGAGGACTTATTCGCTAACACTTCAATCCAGCCGGATAACATAGGGTTCTGCGTCCCGGAAGGTAATTGTTTTGATTCGGGAGTCCTTAACTCCGCGGCATGTCGCAAAGGAGCACCGGTCCTCCTCTCGCTACCCCATCTCTACCTGGCTTCGGAAAAATACCAAAATGGTTTGACCGGTTTAAAACCAAATAAAACCCTTCACGACACTGTATTTGATATCGAACCACTTACTGGTGCTTCACTATATGGACGAAGAAATCTGCAAATTAACATTGAAGTTAAACCTTCAGACGAATTTACGAAGCTAAAGCAAGTTTCCACCGTGATTTTCCCCTACTTTTGGCTGAGCGGCGTGGCAGCAGTGAACGACGATATCGCAAACAAGTTGCGTCTTTCAATTATTTTGGTAAACTACGCCAATTATATATCTTATCTCTTGATAGTTATAGGATTATTGTGCCTTTCTAAAGTATTCTGTAAAAGTGGATGTAAAGACTGGAAGGAGGTAAAAATTCTTGTCGAAAATGAAGAAGTGACCACCGATTAGGGGAGATCGAACATCAGCACATGCACGAATTTTTACCTGATTATTATTTCTGAAATTCAATATTTCTATTGTTACTTGTCCGGTAAAAATAAAGATATTTTCCATGAGTTTCAATATGAAATTAGATTATGAAGTATTATGTAGATTAGTATTTGATTACCTACCACATGATTGTGGTAAAAAAAGTTATAGTTATATTTCTTCATCAGCTCGCAGGTTAGTAGTGTATTTATCATAGCACTTATGATGATACCCGCATGAGAGGACATTTCGGTAGAAGGCTTAGTATATTCTTGGAAACTATAGTTTTCGAAAATCGCAACACTTTAAAATTTACGTGTTATTTTATTGAACTTCGGTCTTACTTCAGTTATTATAACATCAATGGAACGCATTCATTTACTCGTACGATATCCCATCTTCTTCATATCTGAAAGTTTCGTAAAAATCTGCAGCGGTTTCCTCTATTGCATCTCTCAACCGTTGTTTTTGCACTTCTTCCTGCAATAAAAGAAACTCGATTCTCGATTCTCGAACATTTTCAGTTACTGACTTCTGACACAGAAGCTGGCTGAACAAAACGTAATGCCAACGTTTCTCAAATTAATTCCAGTACTATATCCTCTTGTGCCTTCACCTTCAGTCGCTCACTTTTTATCAAATATGCAATATTCAGTAGCTTACCTGGTTTAAGTAGCGATTTGCATGCTTCGCATGGTCACCAAGAAACCATGGACATGTACGCGTGCGCCCAAGAAACCATGGACATGTACGCAAGCGTGATCGAGCGCGAACAATCGACCTGGCCCTTGTAGAGGACATACGTAATCGAGCACGAGTATTCGACATGGCCCCATCTATACTGACCAGGACGGAGAATAAAATAAATGCTGTTAGAGTATAATTCATGTCGAATGGCTTCCCGTACGAGAGGTATATACAATCTAGCAGTAAGTTTATACCCTTTGGTGTTAGTTAGTTTTAGCATATGGGTTTTCAAGTCTACTCGTCTGTATGATTTCCTTCCTTATACTTACAAGAAAAAATATTGCAAACAACATGCTTCCTTAACGCATGCCGCCTGTTACTTGGTAGTTAAGAAACAGCATATGTTTCGTTTTACCCATGCCCAGCCGAACTACTACTGCAGATAGTTCGTTCATACTGACAGCTAGTTCTAAATTACTATAGAGTTTAACTTTTCCCGTTCGGATTTATCTTCCCTAATTATTATTCTTAAGGGGCAATAACAACTCGAATAAGCAATCTAAGGTGGAATTATTATAGCAAACAATTTCAATCGAGTACTGAAAAAGAGGAGTGAAAACAATACACTTTTTTCCAGTTTGCCTGATTTAACTCGATAGTTATGAAATGGTAAAAAACTCATAGTTACCAATGCTAAACGGGAACTAAACTTGTTGGGATGTACGCCCTAACTCCGGTATTGTCAGTACTGTGGTTGACTGGGCAAAAACAAAATACCGTATTTCTTTGAATAGAAGACACGACTGATTTATTCTTCAAGCCTTTTAAACCAGCGTCTTAAAATTGAAACGTCTTTCAATCAATGGAGGGGTATAATTGTTCGAGCAACTGCCTCATAGGATGTCGACATGTAAATATCGGTAATTAAGCGAATTTTCCGATTTACTGATTAGTTTCCGATTACAGTAAACGTCCAATCCAATATTCGTGCGTAGCTCGAATATTTAGTTGTTCGTTTTCAGCACAACGTTTCCGATTCAAAGATAAATTTGATACGTCTAATTTTGCGAGGTCGTTTTATATTGATTTATATAGAATATTTATATATATACCTACAAAGTCTAGTTTTTGGAAATTGCAACACAGAAAATCTACGTGTTATTTTATTGAACTCCAGTTATCTTTGTTCAATTATTATAACATGGCTGAAACACGTTCATTCGAACACTACTCCATCTTCTTCATATCTGAAAGTGTTGGGAAAATCTGCTGCATTTTCTTCCGCCGCATCTCTCGGCCGTTGTTCTTGCACTTCCTCCTGCAGAAAAAAAAGCTAATTCTTCAGAATTTTTATTTACTGCGCAGATTGGGACTGGACAAAACGTAATGACAACGTTCCCCAAACCAATTTCAGTAATGTATTCCTCTGCGCCTTCACCTGAAGTCCCTATTGAAGAAATATTCAGTATTCAATACCTGATTTAAATAATCGGGAATCCCCCAACCACATGACATGCTGGCACGTCTTCTGAAAAACATGCCATTATTTATACTGACCAGGACTGACAAAAAAATGAATATTGTTACTGTGAAATTCATGTTGCATGGCCGACCGTACGAAAGGAATATATCATCCAGTACTAACTTTATTCTTGGTGGTGTCAGTTTTAGCATATGGTTTTTCAAGTCTATTCAACAATATGATTTCCTTCCTAGGGAAGACTATGAAAAACAACCCGCTTCCCTGAAGTCTAGCGACTGTTTTATGGTAGTTAAGAAACAGTATAGGAATTCTTTTACTCATGCCCAACATATCTTGCTTGAATGGGAAGCTCATCTTAACTGCAGTACTGCATATATACCGGAATTGTACGTACATAAGCCGTGAACGAGAATTGGAGTGTAGGGCACGAGGAACTTTATTTACAATTTAACGCACTTGGGCTTTTGAACAGAAAATGGCTTACGAAACGATGTAGACTTTATATACACACAGTAGTTACTTCATTGTACTACTGCTGATAATTCCTTTATACTAACTAGTAACTAGTTGTAGCTGATGCTAGTTAATACATTACTGGTAAGCTCAACATTTCCCTGTTTGATTTTGAACTAGATTCAATTATCCTTTCGTCTCCTTCCTTTAAATACGGTATTTAATAGATTACCTCATTTAGATAGCCATTTGCATCATTTGCATGATCACCAAGCCACCACGGAGTTTCCGATCGGACTCGGTATCGTCGTCGTCGGCGACGACTGCTGTCCCCAATACTGACCAGGACGATAAATAAAATCACTGCTGTTACTCGAAAATTCATGTTGAATGGACGACCGTACTAAATATAAACATTCCAGCATTACCGCCAAACTTGCTGATTGTTACTTCTATATTATGGTATGAGTTGACTCATCTATATGATTTCCTCCCATACATTCTAAGGAAGAATGGAAACAATACGGTTCCTTAAACTTTCCCTGATGTTACAATAAATAGTAATTTCCCCATGCCGCTACTTAACTCACACTGAACCTGTCTGCATGGGATGTACACCCTAACCGCAGCATTGAAAGTAGCATGTCGCATTCATAGCAGTGTTACGCATATCCTGTAGCTAACATGGCAAAAATATACTGTATTTCTTCGCAAACAAGACATGCTCGATATTCATTTTTCAACCCTTTTCAACCAGCGTCTTGTAATCGATAACGTCTCACAATCCACGGGGTCTTATAATTGTTTTAGCAATTGCCTGCGCACATTTAATCATTCAATCAGTTTATTGTGTTTTGGGTAATAAGTAAAGTGGTCGTTACTTCAATATATATACAGTAGTTTAATTTTGTTGGTTCCTGCTAAAGATTTCGGATCCCAAAATGAATTGTTGCGTAATATTTTCGAGGATGTTTTTTTCAATTGATTTTTTAATTGCGCACTGAGCCCAAGCCAGAAGCAGTTCTATTCCATCAAATTTTCAAAAAACAAATAATTTTTTCCGTCAATTATACAGCCAGAGCGAATGTTCTGCGACTTTTCTAACGTAGTTAAATTTAGTAGCCGAATAATGTGTGATATTATTAATATAAAAATCTCTATCTATTTACAAATATTCCGGCGTTTCGGTCTTTGTAATATCAATACAACACCATGCAAAACCCTGCCAGTTGCTCCAAATGTTTTGCCCCATGCCCCACGTCGACACCTCAAATAATTCGATATAAAATTATGCAAAATTAGGCGAGAGGTTTAATTATTATCAATGCATGAATATAATTACGCAATACTCACATAAACCCAACTTATCTGGCCGTTCCAAATAATTATTATCATTGTAATTCCATATGTAAGGCAGTACAACATTTCGTAATCTTCACTGTCTGAATTACG
>QXVX01010471.1:28389-56873 GCA_013436065.1 Halocynthia aurantium | reverse complement strand
CCCCCCTTACCCCTTCATCCTTTTTATTCGTAAAATATATTGTAATTTACCAAAAAAATTACTTACTTACAACCTTATGTTCATTATAAATTGTTCAACACCATCACTGCCATGGTCGGTTCTAGCTACCAATGACATGCATCACATTCCATTTTCTTATGTATCCCTTATCTCTATACCTGTCACATTTTATCACTCGATTGTAACGTAACAGACACATATTTGAAGCGATAACGGCAAAGTTCCCTTTGCGCATCATTAACAACAGTGACTATTGTGAGGTAATAAGTACAATTTCTTTTCCATTTGTTACAAAAACAAAAGAGCTCTAAACAAACAAACTTCAAGTCTACGTTTAAATAAAAACATCCATTATGACAAAACAAACAAGAACTTATCAGACGGATTCTTTCTCACCGTGTAGCGGTTTCAAATTTCGAAACATTCTGTTTTTGTAAAGATCAAAGGTTTTTGGGTGGTTTCAAGCTAAAATTTGATCTTTCTCGCTTGGTTTATTAACTTTCCGCTGAAGTAGGCCTTCCATGGCCTACAGCCTAAGTCTTAATTTGCCCATGTCAACTTGCTCGTACTATACAGTACAATAAATATTAGTGTAACTTAGTGTACAAGCGCCTGTAAAACCATTGTACTGCATTTTTCAAGACTTCAAGTACTGTGCCCTCTTCTATTTCGGAATGAGTGTCCATGTCAACTTGCTAGTACTGTACAGTACAATATTTATGTAACTTTGTGTACAAGCGCCTGTAAAACAGCTGTACTGAATCACCTTCTAATTCGAAATGAGTGCCAATGTCAACTTGGTAGTACTGAAATGATTGATTGTTCATACGTTATTACATAATAATAATAATAATAATAATAAAATTTACCTTTAAAAGATAACTTTTTTTTAATATATATTATATTCTCCCGCTGCTGGGATACTTTTGTTACAAATTCCAAGACGACAGCTCGTCTTTTGCTTGTTTCTATTTTGCTCGCCATTGCTAGCTGCGCTGAATGGGTTAATAATTTGTTTTGTAATCTCTGACCTCATGCCTGGATTATTCTCTTAAGCTTCTGAAATTTTTGGTTTCGAATTTTCTTCGTTCGTTCGTCAGTCGAGTAATTTGCCAAATAATATCTCGATACATCAACTTTTTACGCATCGTTGCTGCTCAAATCGATTTTTTTTTCCGAAAAATCAGTGTTTACTCTGATATTAGAGAAGCGAGTGATGTGTCAAAATTGTGTTTTACTTTCCTTTTATGAGATAGCACTCGTTAAATATCGTATGTTCGAAGTCGCGTGTTGTAGATACATTACTACCGTATATGCCGACGTATACATCCAGTCTCAAAAATTTAGAAATAACGCAATAACTAATACACCGAGCATAAAGTTGTTGATGCATGGCAGAGACGAAAATAATGCCGTGACACTACCAGTAGTTAACATACATACAGTAGTGCACTAATTCTATCATTTTAGTCTTGTAACACAACTTGAATGAAAGGTTCAAGTTTTATATAGTACCTGCATGCTAATCTGCTGGTTACCACATTCAAATTCTGCTTTCAGCACTTATTATGATACGATTTTCTGCGATTGTGACGTGACAATCCTTTCATTTTGTTTGCGTTCATTTTGCGTTGACAGATTTATTATGTCATAATGAGTTATATCGATTCATAACAAAACAACTGACTTCACTCTTCCTTTGATCCTAATGACATGGCAAAGATCAAAACCGGCTCACAGACACTTTCCACAATTTACATTTTTTTACAGATTTCCTCCCGTTTTGGCAGTAAAAATTCCTTCGCTACGTGTTTTCATCTTTTTATCCCCAAAAATCTTCAAGTCTTTTATTGTTTTTGAAGTCAGAACGACTCGGTTTCGCTTTACTCGCTACTTAACTTTCTGAGCGTCTTATCGCGAACTATGACCTTGTTTTATGTTTGTTTATTGTTTCGTCATAATTGATCTGGCGACTTTAGAAAGTTCGAACGTAAATACGCGCGGTGCAGCGTCATGCTTCGGATGATTTGAAACGAAATAACACGAAATACCGCACAAAAGTACTCAGTTAAAAAACAGCAGCGTAGTAGATGGTAATATTAGACATTTTTAAGCAAATACAAATGAATGTCCAATGTCGTGGGCGACAGCTTAGAGCTGAAGACGAAGCAGACACTCCATATCGTGGATATCAAAATAGTGTTGTGTGAGACCGCTTTGCTTACCGTAATTTTATTACCGTAAGTATAATACGCCCACAACTATCACGTCCAGATAGCTGAAAAAGCTCTATACCCATGTATAATACGCACCCAAACTACGCCCAAATAGATCTCTCCCGTTTGACCTTTTCTATTGTGAAGTTTTTTGTCGTTTCATTGTTTCTGCGGTCAAATCCGATTGTTTATATTCTACTAGGACATAAACAAAATTAATTTGACGTTTGTTTCTAAACAATGGTTCCCGCCATTTTGTAAAATTTCATTGTTGCGGAACAATCGTCGACAATCTTACTTCGCTGAAATGAGTCATTTTTGGGTAAAAATAACAGAAAATAGAAAGTTTTTGGTTTCGTTTCATCGCCAGAACTTTGTTTTACATTTTTTCGCCGTGAACCGAAACGCAGGCTCAGTCAAGAACTAAAAACGTGTTTTTGACTGGATTTGATTTAAAGCTAGATAAGATAACGTCAAAGCACCGCCAAAAACTCAAAAATCAAAAAAATATATATATCTGATCGGAAGTAAGCTAATGCTGAGGCTAATGGCCGGTTTTGAACAGGAGGCCCCTAGTTAAAAATACTTCGTAAGTAAGTACTGAGACCAGTTGTCATAGTTTGATACAGGCCCCCAGTTAACATACACAGCCCCCCCTCGTATACCATACACCAGTGGTTCTTAACGTGGGCGGTACCGCGCCCCTGTAGGCAGTGTGAACTCTCGAGTAATGGCGGCACTACGTGTTCACATTTACATAAATATCCCCATCTTTGGCAAGAAATAAAAGTAATACCGTTGGCTTATCAATCTCTAGACTTGGTCGAGAAATGATTCAGCGTGAAAAAAAATGCTTACCAATCCACAAATTAGATTACAGATATGTGATAGGGGAGACTCGTGGTTCTCTTTGTCAAATATATTTTTTTACTTAGCAAAATCTCACTATGGCAGGCATAGCATAGGCTTAAGGGGTGTGTGCGTGAGCCATATCAAATATAGAAAAAGAGGTGCTGGAGGAAAAGTTAACTTATGACCGTTTTCATTACTGCTACCTACTACCGTTCTTTGCAACGACGTTCTTTACAACCGTTAATAGTGTTTAGTATTCTATATTATCCTTCGTAGTCGTGCGGTCTGAAGTCTCACTGACGTAGCGAAGGTTTACTATAGAAATTGCGCGATTATGTAGCAAATAATAATAGAATAAATAGCCAGATTAAAATATTGAATAGTCTCATTAGCTTATGTAGCTTATGGACTGAAACTACTGCACTGTCTTTTAGTTTTTTCTGTACTCCTACTAACGTTTGTGGTCATCGACTTCTAACTGATAACAATCGACCTTACTCTGACCTTGTTCTATCCGGGAACTTCACTCACCGTTCGTAAATTACTCAGATTACAAGGATGAATCCGTAAAACGCATTAAATTTCACCAAAAATTAAATCTTATGCAGATTAGGTTACAGACAAAAATTGGGGAAGAGTTTCTCTTCTATATCGCGTTACGCTAATTGAGATGAAGGATTCGTATGATGTAACACTGCCCGTATAATTACATCATAATACCATCGCGGTAACGTAACAATAAGATATCATACGTGTCTATTGTTACTAAACACTAAATACAGTGGTGCCTCGTACTTAATCCGTTCCAAACGATTCCATGATCACAAACGAACATCACGCAGCGAGCGCAATTTTTCACTAGGCGCGTGGAACTTTCAATGTGAATTCATATACTACGCGCGCAGTTCGAACATAGAAGCATAGGTCGAACTACAAATGGAATTTCTAATGAATTTAGCATTCAAAGTCTGGAAGGTACGAAGTTAAGGTCGTGCAAAGTATGAGGCACCCATGCATGATACCACTTGTACGTAATAACACTGTTTCATATTGTATATTATTACGTGGTTTACGTCATAAAAGAAAAAACAAATTACCTTTTTCGATTTCCGTTCCGACTTCCTACTAGAGGATCGACGTGTCCGAACGGCGGAATTGTCGCTCGACGATTGTGACGTAACAAGGAAGTGTAATAAATCTGACGACGTCATATGGGTAACGTCCGCTGACGTAATGCCTTTGCGCATTGTCAACGCGTAAACTTCATTATTATTTCCGTTCGGTTTAACTCCGATATATTTTTGTCTCTCGACGTCTGTCCGGGTGTTTTCCTGAATTTCGAGCTCCCATTTCCCGCTGATAAAGTTCGATCTCACCGATTGGACGATGAGCAATGTAATGATATATTTTTGAATGTCCATGTTTGCTGATATGTCTAATTTCTAATTTTTAATGATATTCCATCGTTCAAAATAAATTCAGTAAAAACGCTAAAAAAAATAAGTGAAATCACAAAATCTTCGAATCTGTGAAGAATCTGTCAAAAAAGTTATTTTTCGTCCGGTGAGGAAAATAATATCATTATCACCATCCCCTTAATCAGGATTGTTTCCTTCATAAAACTATCATTCCTGCCTCTTGTCTTTCTGACCTTTACAGTGGTATATTAATATTGTCGCGAGGGTTAGCCTATTGGGGTGATTTCTGAATATTTCTTCGTTCTCAGTTTGTTAACGTTAGACCTGAGATTATCAACGTTTTTTCCGTAATCCCCCCTTACAAACCTTAGACGCTGGCATTTCCTCCCCAGACGCTTGAACATTACAGAAAACAAAAAATATTTACAAATGTTCATACAACTTTAATCAGAACCCTGAGCCTCGTGCTGAGAAACTAATAGTCATTTGTCATTACAACTCAAAGCTAGATTCTAGAAAACTATCAGGTAGTGCTGATAACATCAGACCTTGCGTAAACAGAAAAAAAAAACCTAGAAAGTATTTTCCAAATTCCTCCCCATTTCCCTCTTTTGGCAAATTTCCTCCAAAAAATATTAAATTCCTCCTTTAGGGAGCCAGGTGGCTCTGGTTGAGAAGCACTACGTTACACACTTCTATTTTCTGTGACTCGTCTGTACGTAATTATAACCTATTGGGCCTGATGGGATCGTCTCTGCACTCTAGGAGTCTATAGCTACTCCATTGCACTACTGTTGATAGTCAATTCATACTGGCAGCTAGTTAGTACATTACTGAAAGGTTTAACTGATTCTTGTCCGTTTTTAATAAGGCTAAATTATCATTTATTCTCTCATACCTAAGATAAGTAAGCTTAGATGTAATTTTCGATATATATTTTCCATTTGGAAAGTTGTGTCTGATTATCGGGGGACAATAATAAATTCAAGTCTAAATGAAATTGAATTTAAATGAAACAACCGCAAGTCGTCAACCTAATTGAATCCTAATTCGACAAGTGATTGTATATAATATCTAGAATCTAGATCCTCCAACAGAAAAATTGTCAACGTCCTCATTCGTAATCAAGTAAACAGTGTATTTTTTAAAGGGCCTCAATCTTTACGTACAAAAGCTTGTGAGTTTATTCCGACTTTTTTGTTTTGTAAGTCATCAATGAACTCGTTCCCCTAATGCTTTAACTATCAATCCTGTAGCTGTAACTTACTTTATTTCCATTTGCTCATAGCAGCTTATAGTGGTCTTCTATCGTTATATCGTTACCACTATAAAAAGTGTTTTATTGCTACTACTGCCTATTATACGATATAATATATAATACTGTGTCTATTGACCCATACGTTTAGTATACCTAAAGCATACAGTGCTGTTTTCAAACGAGACCGGTGTGGTGCTACAGTTAGATGGGAGTTATGATGGTTGTATTAGCTCTATTAAGCAATCGGGATTTGTTCAGCGAAACCCACAATACAGAACCAGAACTGTCAAAATAGTCAGACGATAAAACAGTTAATCAAAATTGAATCAAATGGGCTTGTGGGGACATTTCTGATTTAGGAATATCCCGAGAAAGTAGGGCCACGGAAAAGTCGGGAACTCACTTACAGGAAGTCAAAATAACAGACCAGTTAATGAAACGGTAATCAAGAGGAAATTAACATTTCCAAATTCGACTATTCGAAAAAGCTTGGGACTTGGGAAAAGAGGGAAAACCATTCACGGAAAATCACGAATCCTTGTCCATCTGCCCCGTAGATTAGATTACACAGTTTCCCGCTCTTTTGATATAGAAACAACGAACAAGTTGCTTCAAATTATAAAATGAAGTTTTTGATTCAGTCATTAATTTATTTTATTTTATTATTTTCATTTTCGTAAAATTAACATGAATTCATGTTTTAATGCAGTTTGTTAAACTTTATTTAATATTCCAATTGGAAATTCAAATGAATATAAAATTATATTTTTTCAATAAGAGTCAAGTTAATATATATATTAAGCTTAATTGACTAGAATCCCTATTAAAATAAATGTGATATAATTCAGTAAAAGCTCATTACCTCGATCCCTCATCGCTCGGGGTTCAAGTTAGCTTAGCCCCGGTAAAATCCCTACTAAAATAAATGTTGAAACAATGTTAAATATGTTGATAGTTCGAACCTCGTTTAGCTTCGACTCGAATATTGTACTGTTTTTATTCATATGAAAGCACAACATGTGGTCACGAGCAGCAACTGATTTACTGTTTGTGATAAATCATTTGATTTATATGTAAATGAATAGGTCTCTTTACAAGAAAGGACCTTGACAAGAGCTAATTTTTAACTGTTATGGAACTAGCTCAGTGCAGTATACTTTGGTGAACAGAACCTTTATAACTAACCCTAACCCTAACCCTAACTCGAGTCACTTTCAAAATATCCAAGTAAGGACCTTGACTATAGCACACATGAAACTAGCTTTTTGTCACATTTCAAATTTTCTACAACTTCATAACACATCAATAAACTGGGCGAAGAAACCCTAAACTAGGTTACTCTCACGAACTTTCACTGAAAACACCTTTTCTCATCTCAATTATGGAGCTTTATAGATAAATATCAGCCCGGGATAGACCTAAAATAGGCAACAAAAACACAAAAAGTCAAAAAAGTCAGTGTTTTTTGTGATATTTTTAACTCAAAGTCAAATGTTTATCGCTAAACAGTAATTTAAACGTTTTCAACTAAGACTAATCGACCTCTTATGTGTGATTTAAACTCGCTCGTAAAAAAAAACGTTTTGCGGTCAGGCTTTGCTTTTATGGTCTCAAAGTTTGTAATTGCGAAAACCTTCTGATCGTAATGGGGTCTAATTTGTTCTTTTTATGTCGTGATTCCTCGTTCGCCTTTGTTTTGTCATAATGCGCCTAAAAGGGCGAACGACCTTGATGAGATCCCAAGGTCACAAGTTCTCTTTGATCTCAGGATATTCAATATTCGATCTGTCGGTTACGTCATCTCGCTGATGACATCAATAATTATTACGGATTGTTTTGCGTCGGGAATATTTTTTTTCCGGTTCGTCTCTCTCCAGTGTGGAGTCTACGAATGGCGCCTTGTTACGTCATTAGTTTTTATGACGTAATTAGGTATACGTACCTTATATTATAAAACAATCTCTTAGGATATAGATGTGTTTATCAATGTAACCATACGATAACGTCGAATAAGAGATACTTTGATAACACTGCTCTATATATTACTCCGATGAATTACAACATTATCCGCCTTATAAAGGCATTCCTTCGCCGGCAATCATATCTCAATATTCCCGAACCCTTGTATCTGATGTTTCCCTGCTCTGGCTGCTTATAACAAAAAACTTTTTACAATAAATGCATTTTTCATGTATATTATTTCAACTCTAATATTTCTATAAAAATTCGACCTAAAATCCAGAAATTACTAATTATAAACAAACTTTACTTTTCTTCCTTGCTCCGATTTCGCACTTCCGTGAGCTATACAAAATCTATGTCTGACTAGTGATAGTTCCGTGCTATTCGCACTCCGACCGCGATCCTCTACACTTTTTTCCTCTGGTTTTGTTTCTCTGTTATCTTCTTCGTTCCGCACTCTCACTCCCCTTTCTCCTCCTCTCTCCCTCTCTCTTGTCTAATCAGAGAGATCAAAGCGAATTCGAAACCTCAGATAAAACGATTCTACCGCCAGCAACGAAATGACGGAGTTACGGAGTTAGAGGATAGGAGAATACAACATAATTTGTACGTTTTAAAACTTGTTCCCGCTCGACACAGCCCAATTATAGAATTGCGTTAATTACTCTGCGCTACCGCTAACTCGAAAAAACTTTCTTTATTCAAAAATTACCGAAGTGGAAAGAAATTCATGTATGCAATAACAGATCATGACATTAATAGGATTTAATTAGTATATCATGCTATGACATTAAATAAGTCTGCATAACCGGCATCACCAATATCATACCTACAGTACAGTGCCTTAGTCCTTGAGATAATTAATATGAGTAAGCTTATATCTATGTAGCATTAACTACATTACAGAGACTTGGCCAATAAAACTTGCTAATAAAAGAATTATAAATTCAGTTTGCATTACCGACATCTCCAAGTACAGTACAGTGCATTAGTTCTTGAGATAATTTATACGAGCAAGTTTATATCTATCAAGCATTAATAATATTAAAAATAATAACATAGACTTGACAATAAACCAATAAAACTTGCCAATAAAGGGATTATAAACACAGTTTGCATTACAGACATCACCAATACCACACCACACCTACAGAATAGTGTCAGTACAGTGCCAATACAATAATCCAAACTGGTTGTAATAATCTCCACTAGTAGGCATACGATCCGATGACCTAAAGGTCAACATTATCATGAGTAATGGTAAAATAATGATAAACTGTCTGAGTCCTAACCTCCTATGTCAATGTTACTGCAACCTTGATATTAATAAACTTTGTTTTTGAGGCGTAAATATTGATAGTTAGTCTTGTGATTTGAAATGTTTCGAATAAACACGACCAGGGGGTGAAGGAGTGGCAGAAGCGTTCTGATCAATGACTTTCAATAATGAGTTATTGGACTTGATGTAATCGGGCGCCAAATTCCAGTTTTTGTTTGTTCGACTAATACAGTGTTGACGTGCACGCACGAGATATATTAAGTCGAGTCGAAAATCTACTTCGAGTTTATTCGGAAGTCTAGACATTTACTCGGGCAGAGTCTTTTGAGACGAGTTACATCAAGTCAAATCGAGACCTGAGCTGAGTCCATCTCGAGTCGAGAATTTACGTGTTTTAACTCGATTCGACATTCTACTACGAATGTAATGTAAAGTTGGGTCTTTTGAGACGAGTCACAATTGAGTCCTAAACTGAGTCAATTTCGAGTCGAGAATTTACCTATAAGAATGTAATGTGAAGTGGAAGCCTGCTCAGTCTGGGGGTAGGTGATCCATTTGGTATGGTTCTACGATTTTGCGAGGGCGCCCCGGCTTTGGGGGAATGGGTGATTTTCTGAACCTTATTTCTGGGGATGAAATCATGAATACAACTACGGCTCAACGTCTATTGTTTGGTTATGAGGCCTTCATATATTATGAACTCATAATCCCATATGAAGAAATGCAAATCTATTATATACGTTGTAATAACATTTGTAATTAGCATATTGACGTCATAATTAACTAACATGTGACAATCTGTTCTGTAATGAAAATCTTTTAATCAGATTAATTTAATTATTTCGTCACAAATGTTTTCTGTTATTCGATCACAATGATATCTGATACAGATCACGTCATATGGCAACAAAAGACAATAAGAAAAATGACAGCACACAACCAGATGTTCGGATTATGCATTGAACATTAGGATGTCGTAAACATGGTGAGTGTTGTTGGTCCTTTGCATGTAGCGCTATATCCAGAACCTTCTACCTGGTCCTAAAAATAAGCATTTCGAATGATGTTTTCCTATATCAGGCTTTCCAACATAGATATGTTCAAGGGTGTACTACATGTTTATGTCACTTGGATACATGCTAATAGTAAACATACGTGATAGTAAATGTAACGATCTATGAATGACGATATATTGTCACAGAACCACAGCAGACAAGTTTGACACTTCATGCCATATATCATAGTAATTGTAATGGATGTACTGTTTATCTTACGTTTATAATGACACTAGGCGTTTTTACGACCTGGGATCGTTATAGACATGTGATTATAAGTAGGGAAGCCAGCCGTTAGCATATATTATCGTGATGCAAACCGTATATACCATTAGTAGTACTTTATCATCTCAAACATGATAAGTGAATATTATTCCTTGCTCTTTTTTGCCTCTGTACAGTCTGACTTCGCCATATTTGTATAACTGATGACTCGTCCCTCGTACTTCGTCGTTCGAACTCTGAATTGTTCGAGGTACGAATCTAATTTTCCCATTAGAAATGATAAAAAAGTGAATTTATCCGTTCCCAGACCCTCAAGCCGTTCCATTTCGATAAATAAAAACAGCAAATTCGTTACTTCAACGTCCGTTAGCTTTTTTCCGGCCCTAAGTCTTATTTAGCGTCAGGTTGCTTGAAATTATTCGTTCTATGCGCGAAGTTCGAACTCTAAATTAAATTTATCGCTAATCCAGAGTTCGAAGCGTTAAACGTTAGGGGCGTTCGAACCACGAGACACCACTGTAATTGCTACATGACGTCATACGTCAAGAAGTCAAAGAGCGGTTACATAAATAGCTACCTCGATCGACACTTTCACACCATAAAACTATTTTACGATCTTTGCTCAATTCCTCGACACACGGGTTAAAGGTTCACGACGGTTCAGGAGGTCAGCGTACTTCCGGGCATGTACGAAACGTCTTCGACTGTCAGCAGGTCCCCGAGTCGTTTCGCATTGTCGAGAAAAACGTAAAAAATACGTAAATTCATAGCGTAAAAATGTAAATTTAAATGTAAAATACGAGAAGTGTACGAAAGTCATGATAACATATAGCAATGAACATTGCTACTGCTAGCGCGCTATGTTTGTAGTTGCTGTCGTGGCGGTAAGACTTGCTCCGAACAATTTTTGCCTTGCAAATTTATTACTTGATTTTTCCCTCTTACAATGAGCGATAAGCTTATGTTGTTCATTGGGCCAATGGTGTAATTGGTTTCGTTCAACATCATTCCACTTTTCAAAAACATATCCACGACGTTAAGTGGGGACATCACTATAACCAAAAAGTAATGAGCTGGTAAGAGAATTTGCCTAATCACAGCCACTGGGTCTCGTTTGGGCCTCGTATGACTTAGCCATATTGTATAATCGGTTTCACTTGATGTCGCACTTTCTAAGAACCTATTTCACGTGTTCAGTGGGTACCTACTATTATAGATTCAGCAGTATAAAATTCCCTTTCGCCCTCTGAAGGCTTTTAAGGCTTAAGACCAGTGGATGATCTTTGATAGAAGCATAAGCATTAGAAACTTACTGTTTGCTGTGTTCAGTTTAGTTCAGTCAATGTGTCAATGTCAATATCTCCTTATTATAAAACTATTTCAGTTTTGCAGTTTTGTACGAAGTTTGGTATGAGAGTATATATGACATATTCATTAACGAATGATAATATAAGGTATCTTAAACTTGCCTTCGTGATAATTTGTATTAAAACGGACCCACTTCACCCCTATTCGTCCGTTTAATCATAAGCGATTGTAAATATATATATATTGTTCCGTTCGATCGCGTCGCATCCCTCAGCATCATTGTGAGATAATAATTAACTAATTTAATAAACGTCGATTGTTTTTTGATCTCGCCGGCAATTAAAATTGGCGGGAAGTAATTTCATTGACTCATATATCGGTTGTGACGTCATAAAGAGCAGTCTGTGCTGAAAGTCGTCCCGCTTTCGAGTAAAACTTGGTTTCAGTCATTGGTTGAACTGTCACAAACGTTTTCAAGGGATTTTGGAGTAGAAAGAATACTAAACAATACAGAAATGACGTCAGAGTCTCTTAGTTATGTCATGTGCTCCGTTACGTCATGTACCGCTGGTCAAAATGTCGAAAAAAAAAAAAAATTTCAGTCACCGCGAGATATAATAATAACTTAAAATTGGCTCGAAATCAGGAAATTTAACAAGATCTTTCATTTTGCCTCAATTTTGAGCAATTAACGTCAAATTATGGATTAGTTTTCAACTTCAGGTGTCAATTTTTGGGTTGGAATCGTGGTTTCCATAGCTCATTAATTAATTAATTGGTTATTTTGGATCAAAGGATTTCGCAAACCATTATATTGTGAAAAATTATTCAGATATGTTTTTGACGAATTTCTCGACTGTGAGAATATTTCATGAAAATTTATGAAAACAAGCAACGCTTCTCTGTGATTGGTCGACTGTAGAATTGTACACTACACCCTTGTTAAGTCGCTATTTGACAAGTCGTAATCTGCTCTATTTTGAAATAGGTGCCCAAGTGTCCTGTCCCCCTCTAATTCGGAATGATTGCCAATGTCAACTTGCTAGTATTGTACAGTACAATGTTTGTGTAACTGCCTGTAAAACCGCCGTACTACATCTTACTAGTGCTGTGCATCCTTCTGTAAAGGCCTGAACTATTCCTGAAATTCGATATAATTTTTCATTATACTGCCTCATACTTAATGTGGTCCATGGAACCGTACTCTGAAATTGTTCGAAGTCCGAATCAGTTTTCCTCATAAGAAATAATGGAAAGGTAATTAATCCGTTTACAGAGCCTAACATTCATGTTGGTGTCAGCAAAGTTTCAATTTTAATCAGAGCGGCAAATCACAACAAACTTACTACCTTGTATTATAGACTTTGCTAGTTATTTTTACTGTTAACAAAGTATTAAAACGAGTTCAGTTTTTCCGGGATGATAATAAACAAAATGTCTGTTCAATGTAATGTAATTATTTCCCAGTCAAATTTGGCGTTTACTGCAATTATAACATGCTGCCGATCACCAACGTACTTTACACAGCGAGCACAATTTTTCACTACATGCGTGGAACGTTCGAAGTTTGTTTGGGTCGGGGCTAGTTCGAACATAGAAGCATCAATCGATCTGCGAACAGAAATTTTAATAAATTTACCATTCGAAGTCTGGAACGTACGAAGTTAGTGTCCTGTGAGGTACGAGTCTCTCATTCAGGCCCTGGCATCAACTTTTTCAGGTGTCTTTTTCTCTTTGCTTGTCTGTCTTTGTTTCCTTCGGTCAACTACGTGCTTAATTTCACGTATTTCGTGTGAACGAACTTTATGTGTTTATTCTGAGGCGGAAGTTTGTTTTTTGTTTCGCCTCGTTTTGTTTACCATCTGAATTCCAATGTGACTAATAATTGGGCTAAAAAATGCAAGTAATGTATCCGATTATGACATTACAAAGAGTTTCTAAGCTTAGGTTGTTGGTTTAATTGAGATAATTGTCGGCTTTCTTGATAATTTGATTTTCCGGATGGATACAGAATTTCAACACTAGCAAAGTACAAGGATAACGTATCGTAGTACCACATTGACGCTGGGCACAATAATAATAGTTGGTATACTACATGATAGTGGCCCCTCGTATAGTTCTCTCTGCTATCTGTTAGTTATGCACAGCCAACACTGTTTGGCAAGGTGCAAGGATGTTGTATCGTGGTAATATCAATCACATCTTGTAATTTAATAAGTTTATTGCTTCACAACTATAACTTATTCCCTTAGGATCGTCCCACGAGCGAAATTATTTTACGCTGTCAACATATTAGCTATATAAGCATTACATAAGGTCAAAGGTTAACTGCATAGCTGTATGGCAAAGATATATATGTAGAAATTCCTCACTTAACGACCGTTCGCACTTACAATTATTATCATGACTACTATCTGCTACCGTTCCTCACACTTACGACCGTTAAATAGTGTTTCAATAGACTTTCACGAATTTCGTTATTCAGGTAATTCATAGGAAACTGATACTTGGTAACTTTTAATACTCTCATGAACTCTATCACCCATAGGGATACATTAAAACGATATCTAAAGATATTCTACCAAGTCGTTGGAATAGCTCCTGGTCCTTAAACGTTCGTTTGCTGACCGATTTGCTTTAAGACCGGGTCGTTTGGAAGGAACCTCTATATCAGTGGTTCTCGGACATTAAAAAATAGTGTACACGTGTGTTACAAAGCGGGTATCTGTGTCCAGTAAATTTCCTTAGGTACCAGGGTATTCCATTGGTGGATAGAGTAGGTAGATACACCTTACATAAATTATAACCATCTATCAATCTACGTGGACCGAAAAAAAGGACGTTCGGAAGAACATCTTTGGAAAATCGTTTTATTTAAGCGAGAAAGATCAAATCACTTATCTATTTTTCATCAGAAATGATCTGCTTCAGCAGCCCATTGTCGTCGGAAATTAGCTCGTTCATCTCATAAATATCTAAAAACGGAAAGGGGAATACCAATCATCGTAACCAACATGTGCGATTAGATACTTTCTAGGTACATAAGTCATAATAAGCAAGCAGATCAAAAATTAGCACGTTTCTTAGAAATAAGCACAATAATATATTCTAAGGAATAAATTAAATAAATTAATAAATTCTTCAGAATAAAAAAACTCTTAGAAATAAGCACGATCTGGCAGCCCTGATTATAACCCTTAATTATTTAAATACAGTACTTCTTTTGCTGAATATATTACGATAATTTTATCAATATAATTTATCAATTAGTTATTTAATGATGTCTGAAGAAATGTTAAATTTCAAATAGTTAAAATTATTGCAATTTTTATATAGCAATATTAACAGCTGCACTATATTTTAATATTGACACCTTTATTGATGTCTTGTGATTATAAATTGACGAATACCTTATATAGTTGTAATACTAGCATGGAACTTGTAAATGACTAAAGTACGCAACATGGAGATACAATTGTATATGACGATGATGCGTAACACAATTTCCTGTACACTGTAATGAACACAGAAAAAAAGACATTGAATGGGTAGAGCGATAAGCTTAACGCTAGTGCAATGTATGTAAGATGTATTATGTAAGTATAAGATAATGATGAGACGTGGCGATAAAAAAAAATATGGAGTTGATTGTCCAAGCTGCATTGTAGTGGCATGGTTTCATGGTAAATATAAATCATTAGACATCTCACAAATAAAGACGAAACTGTGCATGTGTGTACGTGTGCGCATAACTACTAGGTTTCTTAACTCAGCGCTCTGAAAAATGAATATGGTAAAATAATTCTACTGTCTGTAACAAATCAAAAACTTGCGGTGACGGTAAGATATCATTTGTGCGCTGACAATTCTGAAAACCCCACAAATTATTTAACAATGTTTGATTTATTTGAGTTATTTTACGTTTTTACCAATCAAGAAAATTACCTCAGAAAAATTTCCACTGATTTGTCGCAAATTGCATCCAATCATCAACGATAATTGGCAAATTACAAGTTTTTGGTTAAAACTAAAAAAGCAAAAGCGACCAGGGACTTTTGGTGTGCGAAAAACGTCACAATAAGTCGATTGTTTATTTCATGTTTTTTTGTATCGTCATAATGAGTCCCCGCCGCGACCATCTGTTTGTTGAAATGTGACATAATAATGATAAGCTGAGAGATCGCAAACAATCTCAATTGTTCGAATTGAAACCGTTTAAATCTTAATTGTTATCGAATAAAGCGACTTTTGAAAGAAAACAACAACAAGAGGAGTCCTTGAACATGCATTGTGGTCGGATTAATGCATGTTCGACACGACGGGCTCCCACGTAATTAAAGTTCGTGACGTAATAACTATGACGTAATGCATATGGACAGTTTCAATACGGTTTCCATCGTACCCCCTCCCCCCCTATAAAAGTTCAAGCATGAGTCACACTTCCCCTGATAGGTGCAGACGCGCGTCAGTATTTCAACAGTTTAAATCTACTAATCTGTGATCCCCTGAAATGCTAAAATTCCTCCCTTGGGAGTATTAGTAGCATTGGTATGTACAGTAACTGTAAATGCTATGTACTGTTTTTGTTATTAATGCTCCTCGCTTGTGGTAAGAAATAATTTCATAATTGACATCATGAAACGAGTGCTGTTCGTGGTTTGGATTCGTCTTTGATCAAGGCAAAACATATTTCTGTGATGTTGATTGAATATCAAAGCGAGCGAACCGCGACATGTCTAATGACGTACCTCTCAGGTGACCATTCGTCCATATTTATAAAATTCAGATAAACAGAGGATATGTCTCATGCAAACATAAATTGATCGATAATGCGTTCATTTTATTTCTTCCTGAGTGTCTGAAAATTAAAATGTCGGACTCATATGCTTAGAAAGCCATATAACTGGTATTTATGGTGGTTTGTGATATCATACTCACTTTATAATATTGAAAAAATGTGATTTGAATTTGCTACCGTGGTACTAAGTCGTGTATTTATGGTATGGTATGGATGCCACTTGTCTCAAGTGGCACTGAAACTGACTCTCTGTTAAAGACGGACCTCCGATTAGGAATTACATTACAAGGGAATTACGAGGGAAGGCATGCATGATATGTGCAGTTATAATTTTCATATAGAACTGTAATTTGTTGATTGAAATATTACCAACCATAATATGAATTTCTTCAATCAATCCATTTAGCCCATAAAGATGGTCGTCAGATGCCTGTCATAGGCAGTGGTGTAGTGGCAATTTTATAGGTACCGGAGTTCTGGCATGAAAAAAATTCCTTTCCTGTCCTGTATCTATGTATGTCGCACGATTAACAATTTCCTGTTTACACTCACTGATTCTCATTAATTATATTTATCAAACAAATAGAGAAAAAATAACAATCATAATATATAATATTGTATGCATAAAGAATACGTATCTAATTGCCTATTGCTAAAGAAGAATATTCGTATCCAAAATAGTATGTTACTACGATTGGCAACTTTGTCTCACACCGTTCGTCTCGTAAATGGACAGGAAGCATTCACGTGAGTGCATCGGGCACGTACACAATTCCAGCAGGTTTACTATGAAATATATAAGAAAATAACCACTGGTCCAACCAATATATAATAACTACACCACTGGTCATAGGTACTATGAAGGGGGCGCCACTGACAATAAACTTCTATTGATCTAAACAAGCCCTCAGACAAAGCAAATTGATCGGTAATCGAATTACTCAATTAACGACCAAGATATATTACGACTATCTAGTTCGGTAAACGAAGTACGTAAACGACAACGGTCCTTTACAACGATCCGGAAAATATCTTTGGATATCGTTTTAATGTTACCCAACGGGTGATAAAGTCCATGAGAATGAAAAGTTACCAATAACGAAATTCGGAAAGGTCTAACGGAAACACTATTTAACGGTCGTAAGTGTGAGGAACGATCGCAGTTTGGCATTCGTGATAGCGGTCGTCAGTGTGAGAGGTCGTTAAATTAGTTGTTCGTTATGAGTGCACAATTGTCATACAGTATAGCTAATATGGGTTAGGTAACGTCAATGCCAAAAGGCTCTACCTAGGGGTTGATATATTACGATACACGGATGGTATATTAAAATACTTCAAAGTTGGTACCATTAACATTAGCACTATCTAACACAGGGGTGGACAATTATTTTTTCCACATGAGGAACAAAAAAAAATATGGTTGGGTGCTACAATACG
Source organism: Halocynthia aurantium (assembly GCA_013436065.1). Lineage (NCBI taxonomy): Eukaryota > Metazoa > Chordata > Ascidiacea > Stolidobranchia > Pyuridae > Halocynthia > Halocynthia aurantium. The sequence goes on along the minus strand of QXVX01010471.1, from coordinate 39,044 downwards.
TTTATTTTCCAATTTCTATTTAACCTTACGGGGGCCGGTCAGATGGTCAGAGGTACCATACCTATGGTAACATTAGCACTATGTAACGGCCGTAAGTATGAGGAGCGGTCGTAGTTGACAGTCGTTATATAACGGTCGTGAGTACGAGAGGTCGTTAAACAAGTTTGCCGTTAAGAAAGAAGTATATAGAGGTATAGCAGCCATCTACGGATAATTTATGCCGATGATTCAGAATTGGTACCAATATCAATAGATCTATTTAATGGTCGTAAGTATGAGGAACGGTCGTAGTTGGCATTTGTTATAACGGTCATAAGTGCGAGTGGTCGTTAAACGAGTTGGCTGTTAAGTATAGCGATATAGCGATACTTCAATATGGGTACCATTAGCATTAAAAGCACTTGTGTTTTCAATATTATCTCTTCTATCATTAATCCGTTTGAATATGTTTACTTTCTCGTCTTATTCGTTCGTGTGATCTCTCTCCATTATGTGTTGAGTGTTTAGATTTCTCCTTGATAGCGAGCTGTGTACACAAAATGTTTATATAGAACGTTGAAGCGGATTATGCATGGATTTGAACATACTAACCCGTTACAAGCTACACATAAAGTGATGGCCAACTGTAGAGAACCGTTGAATACAAAATGGAGTTTATTACATGCAGAAGAATTATTACGATTAACAATTAGTTAACACCACTCCTGCAGATGTAAGCTCGTCTTGATACTTTGTTAAGAGCGAAAATAAACATCAAAGACTATAATGCGTGGCAGTAAGTTTGCCGCGTTTTCGCGGCTGGAGTAATTAACATTGAAAGTTTGTTAACGCCAGCATGAATTTTACTAACAACCTCGAGCTAACCGTCAACCAAGTTCGAGCAAAACAAAGTCGAATACAGTACATGTATTTTATTAGGGATTTTTCCAGGACCAATAAATCAGTTCAAAGCTAACGGCCGTGACTGCATTCATGGTATTGTTTTATTTTTACCTTAAATTATGTGTATTTGCTGTTTAATTTTATTGAAATGGGTTCATATTCGGCTTCGGAAATGGATTAATTCACTTTTCATTATTCATAATGTGGATAATTGATTCGGATCTCGAACAATTCCGAGATCGAACGCCCTGGTGGAACGGTGTGAGGCACCACTGGTACTTTGAAAGATAGTTAAATGATGTTTTCGCTTTTTTGCATCATTTCATTGTATGACCCTCTGTCCAGCGACAGTTTCATTGATATAACGGTTAGTAGTTTATGATGGCCGCTCACCTAACGACCAGAATCCGTTCCGGCGACTTGGAAAATATCTTTAGATATGGTTGCAATGTCACCCGACGGGTCCATGAGAGAATGAAAAGTACCAAGTATCAGTTTTATATGAATTACCTGAACAAAATTCATTAAGTTCTAATTGGAACACTACCTAACGGTTGTAAGGAATGATCGTAGTTTGACAGGCGTCATAACGGTTGTGAGCGGTCTTCAAGCGACGTGTTCGTTGAATGACGAGTAAATGAATGTACAGCCGTAGCTGGCATGCGTTATAACGATAGTAAGTGGAAGTGGTCTTTAAAATGAGGTGGTCGCTAAATGAGATATAACGTTACGCCATAGTTTGCATGCGTTATAACGGTCGTTAAACGAGGTGAGGTGGGGACTAAAGATATTGTCTTATAGCTAATGTGAATGACTAGCAAATGTTCGACCTTACTTAGTTCTGGTGCTTTTGTCTTTAGATTAAATTTAGGCAATTACAGTGCTTGTCAAAGGCGCTTAGGCAGTTATAGTTTGCCGGTGCAGGACCAGCCATGTAAAACTTCGTGCGAATTTGTTAATACTCCCAGGCACCAAGGGGTTAAGCTATTCCAACCATCTGCGAGTTATTAAATGTCAATACATAGGTTTTCTATTGAGATTAATGTGAACGTTTGATTGAACAACAACTTCATCAAGCAGGTGATATCATTGGTTGGAATGACGGGGCAATTAAAACACAGAAGCAGACCTAGCAACCGGTGAACCAGTGGGAGCCAAATTGGCTCTATTTGGAATTGCTTTGCCACACTTTAGCTGCACGTATATATAAAGTCTACCCTCGTTAATACAGACTAATGGGGTAAGCCAGGGTGTGCTAAATCTGTTCTATTTAGGATTGCTTTATCCCAGAAAATATTGTAAACGTTATATACCTATATAAGACCTATGAATATAAATTTTATAAATTCATTGACCAGTATATATTTTTTTCTTCCATTTGACTGAAGCAGTGATTAAAGTATTACAGAGGCAACATAGGCAGGGATCGGGTAAAGATGGTTGGGTTCCCATGGACTTATGGTAGCAGCTGAACTAATCACTGTTCGTTCGCTCGTTCGCTTGTTTGTGATTACATTGTTTGTTCATAAAGGTTTATTGTGAAGTAACAATGAAGTTATTCTCACACTCCTTGACAACCAGCGCAAGATTCCACTGTGACTCACTGTAACATTTGATTAGCCTATTGTCGCGCAATAAACGAAATGAAAGTTTATTAATTTGACAGGGCAAATTAGATGTTACTATCGTTCTATTTGCTAAGGAGAGGGGTGTGATAGGGGAGATTTTTTTTCGTATAATTGGTAGCACGATAAAAAAAATTCGACGTTGCTTAATTCCCAGTTAATCGATTATGAATTGTTTGGAAGAATTTGTGTGTTACTTCAAATATAATCTAAAGTCATTTAAATCGAGAAGAGTAAAGAACTCGACATCCGAAATCCGAAAACCTCCAAAATCCGAAAGTTTATGGAATCCTGTAACGATTTCATAAAATGCTGATTATTTTTCCGTTTTCATTTTATCTACCTGATCTCCTGCTTTGTTTTTATACTTTACATTAAACTTGGTATCTGAATAGTAAATATGAAATACAAATGTGTACAGTAAGTCCTCAACATACGAACAGGTTACGTTCCAAGAGGTTGTTCGTAACTGGAATTGTTCGTAAATCCAACACAATAAAAATAAATACACAGGTAATGCCTATACAGTCACAGCGGTTCTTAGATACACTCGTTTCACCTCCACTACCTTTTCCTTTTGTTTCCTGCCGTTTTGGGTTCGAAAAATCTCTGAATTATAATTATTAAATACAAACGCAATAACAATCACTTAATACACAGTACAACTTCGTGAGATAGACCACACGTGACTGAGAAAGAGGATGGGAGATGTGTGTTGTTGTTGACAATCACGCGCCAAGCGATGGATTTGCAAACTACGCCATTCACGCAAATTTTCAATGTTCGCGGCCGTGTTCGTATCTTCGAAAATTCGTAACACGAATTTTCGTAACTCGGGGTCTTACTGTATAGTGTAATCACTAGGGTATATGTATAGTTATATAGCTTTATGTAAGTTATATTATAAAATATAACTGGGTATCGTGTTTATACTTCGGTCTCATCCCTAAGATGTTTCAATTTAAAAATACAAATATAAAATCTTTCCGAAATCCGAAACCCTTTCGGTCCTAGTCATTGGAGAGCAAGTTTTCACTCAAAGCTAGACAATTACAAATATGGAGCAGTAGCACTCGCTGAGCGCTTTTGTACGACATTGTGCATTGTTGTATGTTCGTATAATATTCGTATGTACTTCGTATTATCAAGATTTCAAATGCTAAATTCATGGGAGATTCCATTTGGAGTTCGAACGATGCGTAGTAGAAAAAAATGCACTTTGAAAGTCCCATGCACGTAGAAAAAATTGCGCTCGCGAAAGTATTTTTGTGATCGGCAGCATGTTTTAATTGCAGTGAACGGCGGGAATAATCAAAAATGAGAGGCCGAATTTGACGCAGGAATTAATAAAATTGACACTTTCCCTAAAACCACCCCGGAAGAACTTATTTGAACTCGTCTACACTGATACACTGTTAAAAGTGCAAAATAAAAATAAAAGCCTATAACTTCGTGAACACCAGCATGAATTTTAGGAGCTGGGAACGGATTAATTCACTTTCCATTATTTCCGATGGGGATAACTGATTTGAACCTCGAACAATTCAGAGTTCAAACAGCCTCCTGGAGTGCATTAAGTACGAAGTATAAAGAACCACTGTATATCGATTTTTATCAAGTCAACAACCCATACCATTTCCTGTTAACTATAATTCGGATTACGACCTCCAGCTAAGCATGAATTTCCGTTACATTCATCCTCTATTGTCATGCCATCGATAGCTGGATGTTCTCGGCGGGAAAGAAACCCGCGAGCATCTGTCGTCCTGGGTTATTCGAGCGCGTGGGATATTTATTTTGTGACGTCACAAAGCATACCCGCATGGGAATAGCGTTATGACGTCAAAGACACTCGAAACGAACAATCGGAAGTGTGTGTCGTCATTTCGTATCGTCTGCAGGTGGGTTAGACGGGTTGATTACAGTTGTGTTGTGTCCGAGTCAATTAAAATCAAAAACACATGTCGGCGAGGCGTTCTTTGATGTAGTGCGGGATAAATCAATTTATTTCAGAGAGAGATAGAGAGAGAAGAGAGAGAATAGGGGGCCTGGGGTGATGAAGAAGAATGTCGGCATATTCTTCAGAACCTAAATATGTAGGATATATCAAAGCGCTGTCAGTAACATGATATTCTGTTATTCCGTATAACATATTACAAATAGTTTTGTCACCATATTGTGTAAAGGAAGAGTTGGAATATATATCACATTTATCGTACTAGGATTATGCAAGTTTTGGTTACTTACAAGCTGGTCACTACCAGCGTGCATCTCCGGGGATTACAGTACTTTCCACCTAACCTTGGAGACAATATTCCCTATGTTTTGGATTTTAAAGTTCAAGCCCATGTTTTGTACTTCATTATAAAATCACGTGTAACTTTATTTCGTTATATTGGGTGACTTTCATGTGAAGGAAGAGTGGTAGTTCGTATTTCATACTCTGTTTTTGTTTTCAATAAATTAAGATATCATAAAGATGGAAGTAAAAATTTTAGTGATTGTCGTGGCCGCTATGTTCCGTAGGTTAACGAGCTTTGAGTTAATCTTATGGTGAAGTTATTTTGAAGATGGGCGCCAGCTTTTTGTACTCGGGCGTAATTTCAGAGCATTTCCATAGAAGCTATTTTCTCGTATTCCCACTGTGTCTGAATGTGTCTTTAAAACAAAATGGCTTGATATTTATACCACACGTATCTCCCTCTAGAACAGGGGTCTCAAACTCAAACTCCTCTGGGGGCCAAATGAAGATTTAATGTTGATCCGAGACTTAACACTCGCATATTGTACGGTAACGATTACAATGGAACTCTGGAGTTCTAATAAAACACTCCATTTTAATCGTATGTTAAAGGTTAATGGTAGCTAATACTTTTATTATTTTATAAAATATCGGATTAAATTTTGATTGACAACGTTGAATTAAAAATTCCAAAATACATTGCAGGCCGCACAGCATGTTCTGGCGGGCCGCGTGATTGAGACCCCTGCTCTAGAGTTACAGCAAAAACGTGACATTGTGATTCCATTTGTTTACATATTCTCCGATAACCAGCAGGCTTCATTACTTGGTGTTAAATTTCAAGTGCAGAAGTCGAAGGTCAAACTTTCACTTTTAAGATGTTTTCGTAAATAGAAATCGTCTGCCTCATCGTTAAGTAACAGATATATGATAATAACAGATACTCAATAGCCATACAGCTATCAACGCTAAAATATCATTTATTATCTTATGCTTTCATAAGTCAATCTAGGATGTAATTTATAAACCTTTAAACGTCCACCAGAGGGTCGTAAGGTCGTAAGGTCGTAAGGTCGTAAGGTCGTAAGGTCTGGAGTATGACGACTCAGTGAGTGCTCACTGCGTAATTTTTTATGAAACTTGAATCTGCACCAGCGTGTGACGTGATTCTTGTTACAACATTTTCTGCAGAAGACATTTTCGTACACGATTAGTTTCCATTCTATTTTACATGATAATTTCCTATATCAGGCTTTCCAACATAGATATTTTCCACAGAAATAAGTAAGAATACTAATCGTAAAGATTTATGGACTAGTAAAAAAATTGTCGTTGTAAGAAAACGAATCGTAATATTTATGGACCAGTAAGAAAATGTCGTTGATGGACCAGTAAGAAAATGTCGTTGTAAGAAAACTAATCGTAATATTTATGGACCAGTAAGAAAATGTCGATGTAAGAAAGCATATAGTAATAATTACGGACCAGTAAGATAATATGCTGTAAGAAAACTAATCGTAATATTTATGGACCAGTAGGAAAATGTCGCTGTATGAATTCGGCGTAAGAAACAGTATGTCCCTCACCAGTACCCACTTATTTACTGTGTTGTTTTGATTTACTCTAGACTTTGAGGTGTGAATTATTAACCTTCGATAGCTTTGAACTTTTGTCATTTTATCGGCTAATAAACTGTGAAAAGGGGAATTGTCGCTGGTAACCTCACCTACACTGGAGGGGTTGTTTGCTGTTTGTACAACTACCGCAATGTCATCCGCTCCCCTTATCATTATTACGTCACCTCTTGAAAAGTAATCGATATATATTGAAATCGATTAACTAAAGGCACTCTTCTCCTCTACCAATACGGCATCATAGTTATTTCAACAAACACTTGTTACGCAACAATGAACCTCATCAAAGTAATTGCTATGATGTCATAAACACTTGACAATACAATCTCTGTCTTGTCATTGACGAAATATCAATTTCAAAGGAAATCGTTTGTGACCAAAACAAAGAGAAAAATAAATTAACATGTTTTGACAATAACAGCGAAGGTTTGACCCGAAATCTGTATGAATTGAATTAAATCGTGTTTTTTAGCCCCTTTCGTATACAGTGGTGCCTCGTACTTCGTACTTAATCCATTCGAACTCGACACTGTTTGAACTCCGAATCAATCATCCCATTAGAAATAATGGAAAGTGAATTAATCCGTTCACAGACCCTAATCCGAATCCATTTCAATAAACTCACTATATACAGTTGTGCCTCGTGCATCGTACTTGATCCGATCGAACTCCGAATTGTTTAAAGTCTAAATTAATTATTCACATTAGAAATAAATCGTGCTGAAGTATATTATTAGTGTATATGATTCATTTCAAGATGTGTTTGTCACGAACCAGCCCATTATGGGTTAAGAACCCCCTAGCAGTAACGATACATTCAGTGTAAAGGTGACACCTACCCCTTTTCCGTATACTATACGTTACTATACTATACTAAGTTAACTAATAATTGGTAATTTATATATATAAAAAATTCTATTATTTGCTCACCATATACGACTGTACGATTGTGACGTGAAAATCAAACGAAAATATTTGATTGTTCAATAACAATTAATAATATTTTGAAAAGAAATAGTTTTATTTACTCAATATTTTTGCGAAGAATACATCAAAGGCTTTCCCGCTCTCACTACCGTTTGAATTTCGTCGACATCAAAGACACTTCGCCGCGTTCCTATTTACAACGCAATAAACTTTACCAGCCGTTCTCATTCTTAACCATTTCGCTCCCCCATTGTTACCTCACATCATGTTCCTATTACGTCACAGTAAAAATACATTTTCCAAAACAATGGTGATAACGGAATATGTCATCACAATTGCCTTTATTATTTTGTCACAATAGTGATTTCTGTTCAAACCCCCTTGGGAATAGACGCGATTGAGAATAGTTGTTGAGTCGATGAAACGGTATGAAAGACACAATGATATATCGATAATTTCCTTCTACAGTATACGTAACCGAAACGACTTGCACACTCAGAATGGAAAATACGTGTTTCACCCTCCAAGCATCGATTTATGTTCTGACGTCACTCATATCGTCGATTTTTTGCGATTGGGTTATATACTATAACTAACCGATGACTCCCAAACTCAAAAAAACTTGTATACTTGGGTGTGTTACCTACCAATGGACGTTAGGACATGTATGCAATGCCCTAATTTATAAGTTCATTTCAGTTCGTATGTATAAACGAAGGATGTTTACGAATCGAATTATGAGGCACCACTGTTTTATGCAAACACCGAGATAAACTTTTTTAACAATGCTAATTTTCTCCAAAATTAGAACCAGTTAATCACCTCTCGGTTTTGATAAATAATTCCACATTAGTTTCCTTATCGCCACGTCTCACCATTCTCTGAGACTTACATATTACTTCTCCTTGCTGCTTGCATCAATCTTATCAATCTACCCGTTCAATGTCTTTTTCGCTGTATCTAGTACAGTGTACACGAAATAGTGTTACGCATCATCGTTATATACAATTGTATCTCCATGTACCGTACTCTAGTCATTTACATGTTCCATGCTAGTATTACAACTAGATAGGTTATTGGCTTCAGCAGTCAGCTTATAATCGCAAGGCATCAATAAAGGTGTCGCTATATCCCCGCGTGATACTTCAGAAATGAAGAATATACATTTCTGCGAAGGAAAACTAACCCTTTCGTCTCCACGACAAAAGGAAGCATCAATGTTGTTACATTCATTCGCCACATAGGGTTAACAATGGTGTTTATCAAATTCCGATTGATGCGTACATAATCACACTGGTTTGAAAAATACGAACAAACTATGATGTCATAGTCCCCCTAACTAAGACAACAAGTCCATTGTTATCTCTCAAATATGTTTAGTTTGAATCTGTCAACCGCGGGAAAGAATAATATCATTTCGTTGTGGTCCGTGTATTTATGAAAATAGCGGTAGGGAGACAGGGAGTAAACGAAAATAAAAACAATTTAATGGAAATAAAGGTTTCAAAGTCACTGAACTGTTTCTAAACTGATAGTCATGCGCGAAGGTGACCTTGCTATTTACTTTCTATGGAGTCGTTGCAGATTTAACCTTCGACCCCACCCTCCACGAATCCCACCCATGCTTTAAGACCGCAGTTTATATTCGAATCTATTTCTTCGTAGGTCAAAGGTTAATACGTAACAATGCTGGTTATGGATTGCTGGAAATTCGTTGTCTGATGTTTTTGGCGCCATCGACTCCTCGACTTGCGTCACACCCCTTTCAAATAAGCAAACATCAAAGAAACGTAAAGCCAGCGCTGTTACGACCGCAAGAAAAAAATAATTGTTATCGCTACCATATGGCCTCCGGGAAGTAGTAGATCCTGGCTACGGAAAAACCGCCCATTGTTGTATCGCGACAGCCTTAATGTAGTTATATATCAATAAACCAAATAATTATACAATACAGTGGTGCCTCGTTCGAACGTCACCATCATCGAACGCTCCAGACTTCGAACTCTAAATCTGAGAGAAATTTAAAGTTCGAACGATGCTTTGACTCCCAACCGAATCCGACTTAACACCTCGAAGTAGACAGCTTACGATATTATTACGTTGAGAATCCCTTATTCTAAATTCATGGGATCAGAAGGGTTGCGGATTGCGGATAATTTCAGGGATGGGACTCGGTTTGAACACGATATCCATTTACATTCAAAATATAGTTTATATATTTACCTTGAATACAGTTAATATAGTTATACAGATATTATATTTCATGTTAGTTATAAAAACAAAGCGTTCGATATGAACACGGATAAATAAAAGGAAAATGAAAAACAATCCATGGCGTGTCATGCCGGCATTGAAAAAACGGATTTTTGAATTCTTAACTTATGCTAAGTTTGTTTGAGAATTAAGATATGGTAGCTGCCCTTTGTCCTAATTATACTCCCATATATACCCCATCCTGATCCGACCTTTGATTTCAATTGCTCGTGATGTAAACGTTATGTGAAACCATATCAACGCAAGACAGGAAGGTCTGTGATGGCATGTGATAGTGAGAATGTAATTTCTGCCAAAATATGTGTTTGCCTTTGATCGGCTGCTCGTCTCTTGGGGGGATCCGTTCGTTAGGCAATTTACGAAGCCCTTGATGAATGTATCAATTACAGACGCAGTGATACGATGAAATTGCACACGTACACCAATGCAAAGGGTTCAAAGCTATCTCAAATTATTAACCCCTTTGATACAAACTAATTGCTCTATATTGTATAGCTTTCCAAACTTTTCCAGTTGATGACTAACTTTTTAAACATACATAATTTCGCGACACAGCAATTCAGCTTAAATTGCAAACCAGAGTTTAATTCAATCCCTTATACATAAATACATTTTAATAACAAAACATCAAATTGTCTCATTTCCTACCAATAGGAGTATTACTTTATATATACCGAACTAATATCTAATTAAAGCTTTAAATTAACTCTTAAGATATCTTGCATTATTTACCCTGTTGTTACTACCGAAGTGCTCTATAGAAAGCCCAACAGGTCATTCGAACTTTGAGCTGTTCGAGGAAGGAATAAAAAAAAATGAAAATAAGTAAAGTGTACGATGATCATACATATATATAACATTACACAATGCAGTACGAAAGCAAGCACTCAGCGCGCCATGTTTGTTATTGCTTGGTGTTGAGTTGAGTGGTGGTAACACTTGCTCTTTTTCCTTGATTTATACATGTTACAATAATGGGGAGGAGGGGGTCTACAATGATAGGGAAACTAGGGAGATGAGTAAGCTGAATTAGACTTAGAGGATATAACACGTACCCCCCCCCCCCCCCCC
>QXVX01010461.1:97756-149549 GCA_013436065.1 Halocynthia aurantium | reverse complement strand
AATAGTAGGTTGACAAAAATGAAATGGTTAAGAACTGTTTTCATAGTAATTTATTGTAATAACCCCTAACTCTTATTACCTAGGTGGAAATATTAGAAAAACAAGTGCAAGAAGACGATATTATTGAAGTTTCAATTGAACCGGAAGAAGTTGAAGACAAGCCACAGGAAGGCAATACACGTGTTCTGTTTCTCATGTATACTTGAATCAATTCAACTAATTTTATTAATAACTCTTGCATTCAACAGAAAGTATATACAGTTTGTTCGAAGACACAGACAACGCGGCTAGCAAATATTACTCGCTAAAAAGAGACATCAACACAACGAATGCTTCGGATGAGCCTGATGGCCCGGACCAAATTCAAATCATACAAGAGATAGAAAGCGGCTTCTTTTTAGGACCTGTTCTAAGGTAAATTCCTGTATTAGTGATCAAATATTCATTGTGTTTTGCGCCATGGTGCTATCTACCGGACGGGGGTTGTAAGATTTTTTAACATGTTATCTTTTTTCCCAAATTTATTACCTCTTCTTATTTAAAAGTCGATTTCAAAGTAATGAATGGTATATTTAAAAATATAGAATTTCAAGGCAGATTTTGATATAATTTCGACGTTCATCTTATGAATTAGTGAAGCGTAAAGAGAATGAATGGAGGAAGTCGGGTATTTTTTTTATACTTGTTGTTTATTCTCTTTACCCGTTTGACTCTCCTTTGCTTGTTCTATAAGGAAATTACTAAACCAAATGAAAATAGCCCGGAGGGCTCCTCTGCAGTTAGTTTGTTCTATAAAACGTCGAAGCTTATTGAGAAATAGCCGAACGATTTAAGCTTGCAAATTGATGTATAGCGACGACATGGTATTATAAAGGTGTGAAATTAGCTCGCTACGAATTCCGTATTCTCCGTGAGCTTTACTATACCAAGGCTTAGTTAATGGCGGAGTTAGAAGAGGATTATGTGTTTGAAAGAGAGATCGGGGAGCAAGAAACAAAAGTCGATCGAGAACATGACAGAATATTGAAAGAAATTGAAACAACTGATACTGCTTTTGTAGGAGCGTCTTTGAGGTAATCTAGGAAACTGTCTGGATACGATAGTGAGGACATCGCTGAAAAGCAGGAAACTCTGTTCCTACCAGGGCTGTGGAGTCAATACATGAAAGGTTAATCGAATTAGTATTGCTCTGACTCAACAGCCCTGGTTCGCACTCTCATAACGATATCATTATGACCTAATATGGCCATATCTTGTGGTCCATATTATCCATCTTTTGGACTCGTTACATAGCTTATCGAAAATTTGTTGTTTGAAAAATGATGTGTTTCCTTGCAGGGCGGTCTATGAGGGCAATGATCATGAAAAATTTACAGAGAAACTCGATTCCCGAATCAAACAACATGACAGAGACATAGAACGCTTGTGTAACTTCCATTATCAAGGTTTTATTGAGTCTATTACGGAGCTTATCAAAGTTCGAAGTGATGCTGAAACCCTCAAGGTAGATGGATTGATATCCAATAGATATGGAACCTGTTCACAATAAATATTTATTCTATTCTTGCAGAAACAAGTTGTCGTCATTAACAAGGAACTTCAAGAGTCGGGGAAAGAGCTTGCGAGAAAATGTGAGGATCTTATGCAGTGCCGTCTTCAGCAGAGAAATATCGCTTCTGCTATCGACCAACTTTCTATGTGTTTACCTGTGTTGCACACGTATGCCAAGATGCAAGACCAAATGGAGGCAGGAAGGTTAGTTGACAGTAATATTTATGCATAGATTGGTTTATATGTTTGGTTTACTCATCTTTTTATACTCACTTTCCCAACCCAATATTTATGGATCGAATTCCTTCCAGGTATTATTCTGCTTTGAAGACTCTCGAACAGCTGGAACACACGTATCTTCCTCGTGTTCACGAGTACAGGTTTTGCGAAATTATGATCGAAAACATCCCCAAAATAAGGGAACGAATCAAAGAAGTCTCCATGTCAGAGCTGAAGGATTTCTTGGAAGTCGTAAGAAGAAAGTCTGGTCAAATTGGATCATTAGCCATGAGTCAGGTACATAATTTCTGTCTTTGCTCTTTGTTATCGGTTTGTTTGACTTTGTTAATAATTAACAAGAGCAATACCATTGTTGAGTATTTATGTTGTGGTCGGACTTGCTCAATCTCAGGGGAGATAAATTTCAGATGGAGGAGAAATAAAAAATACATTTACCTTATTCATGTTGTTATTTTTATATCCACCTCAACTAAAAAATTCAATCTATAAAACAGAAACAGATGAGGATAGGTGATTGTCTACCATATTTTCAATAATTCAATATGGGAATGTCAAAGTAAACATTAAACCTCTTTTCAATATTTTGTATTTGCGGTATATAGACTGTAAATAGTTGTCTATAACAGGACTGTCTAGTTGGTACACGAAACATTCAACTCAGCTTCTTATCTCAAATATTGCTCCAACTCCGCAGTTGTTAATTATTGATCCAAAAACTGGAATGAAACAATAAATTATTCTAGTCCGCCACAATCTTTCCACCCCCGATATAATATTTCGATAAAGTAAATAGTTACATGTTATACCCCAAGGTGGACAAGGAAAGAAAATTAGAAAACCTCACAGAAGCTGATGGTAATACAGGCGTGCAGAGAAATTCTATACTATTCCAAGAAAGTCCGACTGAAGCCGACAGGAATCACCTTTCCAAGAACGAGTACAGGCGGAGGCATTCGAAAAAGAAAAATCATAAAAAGTCGGATGAAAAGCAGGAAGACGTCAATCCAAATCAGAGACTCAATCCCTTCGATCAATCATTGGATGATCTCGATAGCTCAAACCCATTTGCAGAACGCAACGGAGATTCTTCCAATCCCTTCGAAGAGACGAATCACAACGGCATCGACACTAATCCATTCGAGGTTGCCGACGACGCTTCAGACGATGGAGATGAAGCAGATCGTATAGAAAATCTGGTACCTCAGAATCCAAAGGTAATGCTTTATGATTTACTCTCTCTTCATTTTAGCATTTGTTTTTACATGGAGCTTTTTTTCGTATTTTTATCGGTGAAAAGGTTAAACATGCTTTGTTAGTCAACCCACACAAAAAAAGTAATTTTACTGGAGCAGAGTATTCATTTAACAATGGTTTTGTAACAGTATGAATTGTGAATTCCGATTTACACTAGGAATATAGTTCCTAGGATGTGTACAAGTTGAGAAGGACTCTCCTTGATACAATGCTCATGAACATTTTCTCGACAGAACTTATTCACAATATTTGTGAGACATATTATGGAAATTATATATACCAAAACACTGTTAAAGCACTGCTCTATGGTAACAGTGCATGCTTCGAATTATTATATCATGAGTGTGTCACTATTGAAAATGTAACCGAGTTTTTCGAGTAATTTTTAGCAATGTGCATGAGCTAACAGGAAGCCCATACAGTTAGAATAATCGGTTTGAACTATCACATGGATACTTTGTACTTCTCCCATCTTGTGTAGCCATACTGCTACAGTAACAACAAAATTTGAATGGTATTCATTGCACAAACTTCAGGAAATGCATTGCAGCCCTGCAGTGAATGCTGCCAAGGCTTATTTCAATGCCTATTATAAAATTCATTTCCATATTTAAAACGTTTTACCAATTCACAGTCCAAGCATCTGGTTTATAAGAATTTATATTACATAAAATATGTATGAAATTATCACAAAACATATTTATATCATTGTCATATCCCTCACTTAATGTTATCAGTCCCAAATCGATCATAATATTTTTATTGAAAAATTGAAATAACATAATAGTTACTATTAACTATTAACAACCACAGTTAGGCAATTCACAACTTCCCGACACTACCGGCAATGTAGGGAAGCCAACTATCGTTATCATACCTGAAGAACTTACTGGTACGCAAGATACGCCTCAGGAGTCACCTGTTATAGCTCCCCCTCCCCGTCGTAAGAAAAAGAAGAAACTGGCTCCAGCTACACCAGAAGAGCAGCAAGTGGAAAATGATAGCAAGAAAATGGAAACAGAAACTCCAGAGAGTAAAAGTAAAAAGAAGATGCTTTCACCTCCTAGTGACTTGATTTTTATGGAAGAGTCTGAGAAAGGTTCTGCAAATAGCTATATTTCAGCGAAAGAGGGCAGTGAATCGGTGCACCTGGAGCATTCGATGATAGAAGAGGATAAGGAGCTGAAAGTGGAGGAAAGAACGGAAGATTGTTTCATTGAAGAGTCTTTGGCAAATACGAGTAATCGGTTGGAAGTAAACCTTGATCTAAATGATAATGCCTTTGAATTTACCAGTGGTATTACTCCTCCGGTTAGTCCAAGGAAGGAAAAAAAACGACAGAACATGCCTTTAGTCCTTCAAGTGGGTGTATTTGGTGTTGGTTTGATAATGAGCTGTAATTTTTGGACGATTCAACCCAATGTAATTCAGTTGATTGTAATTGTGGTTAAATAGATTTAGAAGACTTTAAACTTATATTTCTTTCATCTGATGACAACTAGCACGTATTTTAATATTGACCATCCTATATCAAAAGTATTCATTCAATATTCATATTAATAAATTATTAGCATTAAAAGTTTTGACTTGGTAATTTTTAAAAAGCTGTTATAATTACTCATATGTTTCCTTGGTATCAGAAAATTTACTTTGGAATAGGGAAGTAGTACAGCAGACTTTATATTACCGCAATCAATTGCGTAACACCTTCCAATTCACATGGTTTTCCAATAAATGCAGTTGATTATTCACTAAAGTGGCAACAGAACTAACCTAATACAGTTGAAAATTTGACTGACATGGTGACTTGACGCTCTGTAATTGCTTGTTGATAATTCAAACTAATGCGGTGTTTTCGTTCGAATTAGGCCGTCTGTCTCCAGCGCTCAACGAAGATCATGTGTTATTTTCTTTATTTCTTTATTTCCATAATTTATGGCGGGAATATTCATGAATAATTTAAAGCTTTCATCATCCTGGTCTTGTCACTTTCATCACGTGTGTGGAAAATTTGAACACTTCATTGCACAAAGAGATTCGATTCATGCAATTCTGTCAATGTTGTTATGCTAACCAGTTTATTCGACTGATTTTCAAATAATATAGTTATTTTCTTTCATTTTGTGTTCTGATTCCATCAAAGCTAGTAATTATTTTTATTTGGATAAATGAACAGTATTCGAAATAATTCAAATTACAGAAATGATTGTATTGAGTGAAAATGCATATTTTTATTGCTGAAAAAAATTGCTTTTAAAATTAATATTCCTAATTGTGCAGCTGACAATATATCTGTTGTATAGTTTTATTCACAGCATACTTTACTTTTTTCAGGACATATCTCCTTCGGATCTGGTAGATTTTTCTCCTGTTTACAAATGTCTACACATATTTGGCATATTGAAATCGCATGACGAGTTTAAAAAGTACTACAGGTCGCAACGGAGTAGGCAAGCGTCAATCGCGCTGCAACCCCCAACCAACATGCATGAGAGTTTGGAAGGTTATTCATCATACTGTCATCAAATTGTTGGGTATGTTACTAAAGGCATCATGTCATATTAACAAATACTGTTCCATTGGAACACCAGTTTCTTCAGGGGTCTGGGGTTCCATCCTATTTTAATGTGTATATTCGAATTTCAATTTAGTTCATTCTGGTTCATGTTTTAATCTCTTTTACAAATTAGATTCTTTGTTGTCGAAGACCACATTCTCCACACGGCGCAAAATCTTATCGACCGAATATACATCGATTCATTGTGGGACAAGGCTTTGTTAGAGATTATTTCTGTATTCAGAACAGATTCGGTATATCTAGCAAACTTTTTCTCTGTTTTGTTGACTTTCTCAGTAATGAAATAAACTTCTCGTTATGTCACAGGATTACTGCGGAGGAGCCGACATGCTGATGTCTGTGAAAAATCTGATTGTCGTGTTCGCTGACACTCTAAAGGTGAGTTTTGGATTTCGTGATTTTACACTGGACACTGCTATTTATTTATTAAAATGTTGAGAGACTGTGTAGGGTATTTTCAGTAATTCAGTATCACTACAGTTAACCATCACTCATTCCATATACACCTCTTTTTAATTATCAGGCATATGGATTCATAGTAGATCAGCTTTTTTCGCTCCTCATCGAAATGCGAGACCAGTACAGCGACATTTTACTCAAAAAATGGTCCGACCTTTTGCAAACAATCTTCGACGAAGACAACTACACACCGATCCAGGTTAACAGCGATTCTGAAGCCATTAGGCTGCTCTCGTCATTCCCATATGAAGGTACACTTCCATAGTTATTAAGTATTCGCTTTTTACTAATTTTGTAACACCATCAACCCTTGGAATTGTTTTTACAGATATAGAGTTTGAGAAAGCGAGCTTTCCAAAATATCTTCCTTTCTCACGCTTCGTTCCGAACGTTTTTAATGAAATTAAAAGGTTTATACTGGCTTGCTTGGAGTATTGTGAAGATTTGCATCTAAGGTAAAATTACTTACATATTTCTGAGATACATGAATAGTAAGTATGGTTGATATCATTGCTATGCGATTTATGTATGAAATAGTTCGACTGAAGTCGATGACATGATAAGAAAGTCAACCAATCTTCTGCTGACAAGGACACTAAGTGGAGAGCTACAGAAGCTTGTTCGAAAGTCTTCTCTGGGTTTGACAGAAGTATGATACTGATTTTATGTCTAGGAATTTAGTAAATTGATTTTTTTAATTTCCAATATTTGTATTCAATTCAGCTTGTGCAAATCACAATCAACACCTCATATTTGGAAAATTCTTGTAAACACGTGGAACAGTTCGTTCACAGCGTCACCGGGGTTGACTCATCTGCGTCTCACACCGCCAAACTCGTTGGAGTGTCAACTTTCAAAGACGCCAGATGTGAAACAGAATCGCAGGTATGTACTAGAGATGGAAGGGTTAGCCTAATATACTGTATATACGCAAATCGTAGTCAATGTCAATTTGTATATTGTTTATGTTTTAAAAGATCTATTTGAAGCTCAACAGCAAGATAGATGAATTCTTTGATCTCGCTGATTACAACTGGAATATGAATGAACCTCTTGGAACAGCGAGCAGTTACCTTTTAGATTTGATCGCTTTCCTAAATCACAATTTTAAAGTTTTTACACATCTGCCAGTAAGTAACAAATATAATCTATATATATATATATATATATATATATATATAGGGTGGTTCAGTCCGTCAGAATATTTTTTCCTGTAACTGCCAGTAATTTTCTTGATGATGCCCCGGAGCCTCTGTAATCCTCAGAATAACATGTTTCTGGCTATCCTAGTTCCCTCTGCTAATTCTTAAAATATATATTTTTTCAAAATAATCTATGTCGAATCTTTCTCATTAGGAAAAAGTAGCCCAAACTGGTTGCATGTCCGCATGCAAACACATTTCCACAAGACTGATGGAACTGATCATGGACAGAGAAATGCGGCAAGTCACAATGGCAGCTCTGCAGCAGTTCAATCTTGATGTTATGCAGTGCGAACGTAAGACCACCAATAAAAACTATTTGAGACACGAAATTCGGGAAGTATTATCAAAATGTTTATGGCCTATTTCTACCTCAGTGTTTTCGAATTCCGAGCCGGTCCCCGGCTTTCGGGACGGTGCCCTTCAGATGAGCTTCCTGGAACTACGTCAGCTTCTGGACCTCTTTCTTTCTTGGGACTGGTCGTCCTATCTGGCAGATTATGGAAGCGGGAACAGCAAGTATTTAAGAGTCAATCCTGCCACTGCGCTAGCTCTTTTAGAAAAGTAAGTTAGATATTCATGAGTTTAGGAAATAGTACCTACCTGCATATTTGCCTGTATAACTAGCAAGAAAGCCATACAGCATTTTATCAGCCTGGCTAGGCAACTCTCTGATCTCAAATTTTTCATAAGAGCTTGACTGATGATTGACAAACACTAACAATAAACCCTCAAGACAAATCACTTAGTATTCACTATGTATAATTACAGAATACGCGAGGACAGCAAGCGTCGTAACATCTTTACATCGTTCACTCGTCAAGAACGGGAAAAAAAGAAACTCCTCGAGACGGTTTTGAAACAGCTACGTAACATTGTAAACGGTATGTCATGATCTCCACTGTTTCATAAATTTACTAATACTCGCAAACCAAACTCACATGATGGCGATTTTGGTTCTATATCTAAGATGATTTAATTGAATCATCTCTAAAATTTTCTTCATTTCTTCTGAGATCCAGTCTTATGTCACTACTGCAATAATGTTTCCAGATTCTTTCCATACAGGGAACGTCAAAAGAAAGTGTGAGATTTCGTAGATTTGAGTTAAAATAATTCTAAAACTATTCTGACTATGGCTTAGCCTAACTTTTGTGTTTTAACAGTAGTATTAACAGTTTAAGCGCTAATTGTAATGATAGAATTCAAAATAACTTACGGATTTGAACAAATAACCGAGGTCGAACTTAATCTGGAATAAATCCTGTGAAAAATCCTAAATATACCAATATGCAGCACGCATTACGAATAAGTTAAAAACAATATTATTAATATTTGTTAAAAAATAAGAATATATATTAGAAAATAGTTTACCATACTAAAGCAAATTCTTTTGACTTTCCCTTGTATATAATTTTTCATTAAAGATCACTAATTTTAACATTATTTACTTACTGATGATTTTGATGATGCTTTGCATAGCTTCTGCGTGGAACAGTTCACTATAATTTCAGGTACAGGCTGTATTTGGACTTATTTTATGACGGAAGCTGGTATTTTTCAAGGTTTATTTTCTGAATTAAGGGCTACTGTACACATTTAGATTTGTTTTAGGCTATCTATATAATTAGCAAGGCAGATTTGCTATGTCCGAAGAGATGTCACAGCTTATAGTTGAAATACTTTACACAATTTATATAATAATAAGTAATAACCTGAAGTGGATCGTCACAAGTGATAAAGTGTGTGTGTGTGTGTGTGTATGTGTGAGCCTCCATTAACTGGCATTCATCAAAGTTAATTAATTTCTCCTCTTTTGGTATTGAACCATACTCGAAAGTTTTCTAGCAATGTTTTAGTAAGAATCCTACTAAAACTATATCAGATTCCATACAACTTAGTTGCATCAAATCGTGGTGGGGATTGCAAAAGCCAGCCGATGCTCTTCTTTATCCTCCTTTCCTGTATTATTATGTTAGTTACATAATGTTGTCTCATAGCTTAATTGTATTTTTCTATTTGGAATGGAAATTCTTCATCTTCACCTTTTCACTATCCTTAGCATGGTGTGACTGGGCTATCTATGCATGATCTTCCTGCAGAATTGAATTTTAAACCCAGCCAAACTACAAAGTGTTTTGTGATACTCATGATTACTAT
Organism: Halocynthia aurantium; assembly: GCA_013436065.1. NCBI lineage: Eukaryota > Metazoa > Chordata > Ascidiacea > Stolidobranchia > Pyuridae > Halocynthia > Halocynthia aurantium. The sequence goes on along the minus strand of QXVX01010461.1, from coordinate 140,105 downwards.
TCAGTGGTAATAAATTTAGATTAGTTTTAGTTAGAAATTGCCTTTTAGCGTTTGAAAAATGCAAACAGTTTACCAATGATTCTGCGATTCATGATTCTAAAATAATTCCTTATAAAAATTGCCTTGGTGGGCCATGTCAACAATCATTGTAAAGCCATACCACAGTATAATCTCCCATCTGCTATAATTACGGACATAACCCTCCTAATATGTGCACACATCCTGAGAGTTGTTAAATTAGTAGTTGCAATCGTGGGTATTTGTATCAATCACCTAATGCAATCCAAAAATAAAATTTCACTTTAATTTTAAGCCGATCATCATCAATACATATGTCCATTGATAGCCATGATTCTGTAAATGGATCAAATGAGTGAGGTGTGGTGGTAGACTTGAATTATTTCTTGATTTCCTCCCTATGCTAACATAATGCATGATCAATGCATCGCTCACAATAATATTAAAATATAATTTCAGTTTGGTAATGGTGCTGGTTATTTTTTATACATGTCGTTGGGTGAGATTTAGTTCATTTGCTTTCATTTTTATATGATGCAGTTCCTGAAGAGCACGTGTCGCAAGCTCCAGCTCCCGCGCCTAAAATCTGGAATTATTTAGAAAATAAATTTCTGTCGAAAAAGGTTGTTTAGAATAAGTTTAGTTGGCCGTGTTACTATTTACCCTAAACTTTTGTCTGTCAATGGCCAATTTATAGAAACGTACAGTATTTGATCATCAGCTTTCCTATTTTTAGCATAAGATAGTTATAGTGCAAACATAATCAACATAATCTGGTATGGGATCCAGTTCAATACTGTTATCATTTTTCATTCTATGCTAGTTGTTCCAACTACTACAACTATTTTAATCAGCATTTTTCCTTGGTTGCATTGGTAGTTTGATTTTCGATTTGGTGTTATGTTCTGATGATAAGACATTAAAGATTTTGAAGTTTCACTTCCTCTGGGCCACTGCCTGATGATTACAGTCTGTATATGAGTTTAGGTCACAATCATTTGGAAACCATGTACCTATAGCTCTCAGAAACATTGTATAGACTTCGAAGAGTTAATTTTACATAGTTCATATTACTTTTATTTAGTTCTAATATTTCTCCCATTTTTTTAATAATAAAATATGTGTATACTGTATATGGATAAGGCAATAGTATACTTTGATTTCACCAATAAGCAAAATAATAATCAAGTAGATCATAACATTCATTTTTATAGTAAAATTTCTAGTCGTACCATATTGATCCCTGTAGTAATGGCCCTATCACTAATTTGATTACTGCTACTTTAACCATGTAAGTGGCCATCAAAGATCAAAACTACAGCGAGGTCAACATACCAGTGTAGAATGTAAATGCTATTTTAATGTTGAGCGAGTTATCATATTTTATTGTCGATTATCTTGCTTATCTGTTTCATGCACTTAAGGGAAAATAAACTCGGTATCATAACCAGATGCCACATCAAACTCTTGTTTGTGAATTTATAAAGATCAAATGAAACAAAATCTTATGATTTGGCACACAATGGAACCATAACCAGGTACTTGAGGTAGTGGTGTCATTTCATCTTTTATTCACTTTCTCCTTCCTGTTTCTCATTCATTCATACTTCTTTTTGTCTGTGTCTATCATCTTGCAATTTTTTGCGTCATATCTTGTGCAATGGTGGCTTTTGCTGGTGTATACCTCTCATGAATATGTGTTAAAGTGATCTGAAATAGTCCTTGATTTGATCAAGTTATGCCAGATAAAATATATTCCTTAATATACATGACTAGTATTGGTAAATGAATGTGAATGTGTAATAATGAATAGTTTTATAAGTATACTTGTTTTGTATTACGGTACATCTTCATGTGCCTGGGGTTCTTATAAAGTAGTGCTCATTGTGCATGTTGCTCAGTCATAAGACACCATCTGTTACACCGACAGTCATCTGTGTTTGGTCATATTCCATTTGCAGTAGTGTACGTTCATTCTAGGCTGTACAGGTCTGCATCTCATCCCAAAGTCTTATCATTTTCATTTATGGCATCATTTAGTTTCTGTAGGATGTTCTGATAATATTTTACTTCACAGAACATCCTGTTGGTAATTTACAATTTCCTCATTTCTGCATCTGACTCTTTTCCCTTTTCATTGACAGATTGGACTTATCTGTGTGTGCCATATCATAAGCTGAACAAAAGAAAGCAAAATTCTTTATTAAGAATGTAACAAGGTCAATGATTTTGTTTGAAGATATATTTTTGCATCGTGTAATTGTATATTTTTAGGTAGCTAAGTAAGGAAGGTATATGATTTTATCGTACAAAGCTGTGAGTGATATTGTATTGTACATAATGACTTGTATGTCAGAAATGTTTATTCCTCTATTGGTCCATATACATTGTAGATAATAGATAATAACAACAGGGTATACAACACAATACCTCATTATGTAGATTCAATGAAGTACTCTGGCTACTTTTAACTAAACTAGAGCTAGGTAACATGGACACTATCAATTTATTAAGTGTCAATTTGAACCGTCCATTTTCCTAGCTTCTGCTAGCACTTGCATTTTTTATTTGTCGGCTCATCCAAGTATCAGCTTAGATATACTGTATTACAAATTATTTATAGATATTAGTTATTGTAGTTACGAACTCTTAAAAAGTTTGCAGTCTCTGAAAGAGCAATTGTTGCTGCTATGTTTTAATTTAGTCTATTATTTACAGAGCTGTAGGCTTTATTAACTGATTTAGATTTGATCTACTTAACCACAGACCAAATGTTGCAAATATGGATGTACTTAAGGACTCAATCATCTTCTGTTTTGAATGTACTGTCAACTGTAGTGTATATATAACACATTGGTAATTTTATATTCAGTTACATGCCTGTTTTATGTATTGTAGTTTTCTATTTTATACACTGAAAATGGATAATCTCCCTTATTGTCCACCGTAGAACTTTTCTTTCTTTATAAAATTTTACTTGTGCTACTGCTACTTACTGTATGGCAATATAAAACTACTGTCTTGAAAGGTAATTATTTTATCTGACATGTTAGCTACAAAATCAACATTGGTTCAACTAACATATATTTTCTGTGATACACAGAACGGTGAGATGGGATCCATGAATAGCGTGAATAGAAGACTTGATAATAGTAACCAATCTGAGGATATTTTTCAATGGCTTATAAACGTGCATAGGTTTAAGACTATTTAAAACAGGAAGAATTCTTGATTGCAGTTAGATACAGACAGAAACAATGTTTACTAGATTTCCTTGCTGCTTGTCCTGAGATTTTGTGTTCCCAACAAGGACAGTGTGGGATGTGACAAAAGTATTCATTGTATTATGTGATGGGGCTTTCAGGTCAATAGTGCATAGTTACTCTGGCTTTGTGTATTTTTTGTGGGTTTATTTTTTTTTATACAAGAAGATACCCGTGTTATTATGTGTTATCTACAGACACAGTACATTTAAAAGTATTTATATGCTTGACCGGATTCCGGTAGGTGGAGACAAAGAACAAACACATGACCTAGTTTGAATCGCATGGGAACCGGCGTCGAAGAATGAAAAAGGTTCTTGTCGACTTCCAGCTTATCTGCTTGTATTGTATATACCGTATAAGTGATTCGAGTTTGACTGCGGAAAGGAAAGAGCAGCAAAGTTTTGTCAGTAATTATCAGGCAACACTTTAACCAAACTGTTGGTCTGTGAGTCACAGATAATTTGAGTTCAATTTATTCAAGCATTTGGTTGACTATCGTATCGTCGAATCAATAGCTGACGTGGTAATTGACGGAGTAAACGTGAAAAGAGAGAAATTGAGCAATATAAGTACTAAGGTGTGTGAGTACGGCTAGAAGATTTGTTCGGTACTACCATTATTCTTGGGATATCTAATCTTAAACCTTGAGGCAGTTCTGTAAGCAGGTAGAACATGTATCATATTTTGTTCTATTCGGTTTGTTAGACATTTGAGATATACTATGTATTTGAAATGGCGGATGCAGTTTGTAATCGGCGTTCATCTTCTGTAATCCTATATTGCCATAGTTCATTTGTGAAATATGAGTAGAGTATCGCAATAACATAAACAGTGAAAATAGATCGGCGTCTGTTAGCTGCTATTGCTATTGAATTGAAGTACTGTAAAAGTGTACAGTACGTTTTGATAACGCGCATAAGATTTACGGCTATGTTGAATTAACATTATACTGCGCGAACAGTATGCAAATTGACACAGCCAAGCATACTTCTTCTGTTAGATAATAATGGCATGAATGATATTTGTGAACTATGGATAGGAGTGGCCGCTGTAGTTCAGTACTTTAGTTTACTGTAGTTCCATATCGGTCTAAGTGAGTCCTAATTAAAAATTGATGCCAATTAAAGGTGTGATATCGTATTCGTCTCGAATACCTTAGATCAGTGCTCTTCAACCTTTTTTACCTTGTTACACCTTTTACAATTTTTCAAGAACTTTGTATNGCCGCTGTAGTTCAGTACTTTAGTTTACTGTAATTCCATATCGGCCTAATTGAGTCCTAATTAAAAATTGTTATATCGTATTCGTTTCGAATACCTTAGAATTTAGATTACTACACTACTAGTACATCCGTTGTTATCCGATTACCCATTAAAAACTGTGCGGTAAATACAATCTCTAGTCCATACAACATAAATGAAGAGGAGGTTCATATATTTTATACGTGCAAATGGTGTAGTTACATCTTGATACAAGAGGCGTTTCCTGATTTGATGACATGTTCCCTCCATCAATCATAAATGTGATTAATTAGCGGAAACTGGTAGACTAACGGTGGAGTGGAAGTATACCTTTGCAGTCCCGAACAACAATGAAATAGTTCCTAGTAGTCGCGAAATGCGGACAACCTCTGGTGTCAATTTATGTACTGTAATTCGTATGGAAGTAGGGAAATAACTTCAAATAGATGTGAGCGTACCCGTTTCCGCATTAAAAAAAACCGCCTACTCGGCTTTGCGTATGTTGCATGGTGGTCAGAATGCTGATTGTCCGAACTATACTGATTAATTTTGTGGAAAGTTGTCTCAGCGCGTCTTATACAGTTAAGAGGTTCTTGCTGATCGAGGCCTTTGTTTTTTCGCTCCTTAGAGATTCACTGTCAAGTCAAGTCATCAGTTTCAAGATTGTTGAGCTTTTGTAGTGCCACTTACTGATATTTGTAACGTCTATTTGTTTATTTTTTGTTCTGAGTCAGGAGCCTCTTCCTTCAAAGAGAAACTTAGAATTTCATTATTGATCAGCGTGGTATTGGAGCGAGTGTATAATACGAGTCTACAGACTCAAGCAGGTGCCTAGTGCACTCAGCATATGCTTGGATCAATACATTTCTCTACCTTGATGGGCGTGCTTTAAAAAATCAAAATGAAAGATCTTTTTAAAGCAAATCAGACTTCGCCGGCTAATTCTCAGGGGGATTCCGAGATCAGCATCGAGACAGGAGCTATTCCACTGCATTCGACTGCAGTAAACTATACGAAAAATTCAATGGGTGACCCGTGGGTCCCCCGATTTGACTGCGATCAAGAAATAATCGACGAAACCACTTTGGATAATGCAGCACATCCATTTCTACATGAGAATGGTTCAGAAGAGAGTGATTACGACAATATCGATTGCAACGATAACGACGATTATGAAACAGTGTCGCTTCTGAACGAAACTATACAAAAAGATGTGCAATTAAGATCTCATAATTTTGTGCCACAGAACACAAGACCGTTATCTCTACAATTGGATCGTCGACCGGACGGGCAGTTTCCGAATGCGACTGACTACTTACGACAATACGATCGTCATTCGTTAGCTGATTGTAACAGCCTACCAACATGCAGTGAGTTGAATACATTTTACATTTTGAATGAGTTGAATGAATGAGTGCATTAGTGCATTAAAGACATTTTGATTAGGCCGACTGTTGGCCAAACTAAGTGAATCCGGGAGGTTATCATATCATGAATGCATAAATATTCAATCATTTCCTCTCAATAATAGAAAGGGAGTAAGTCCAGCATATTTCAGCAAAAAATAGCAAAACTCAAACTTTAGCAGCGTAATGTGGGCACTGTGTGTGACGCAATATCCGGGCAACCTACTCCTCAAGTGCCATTTTAGGATATTGCGCCGGAATAAAATACAAACTTTTGTTTTGAGTTGAAAATTATGTAAACTCTGGTAACAAAAAATTATATAGTATTATGTATACACTTCGTTGACGTAGTTATATTCCTTTGTTTATTCGTCTTAAAGTCGAGAATAATTCAACGGTAAATGCGCTGGCGGAAATAAGAGACCCACAAGCGATCGTTGTCCAAGTCACAGGTGGAGAAGGCGAAGAGGAGAGATCGTGGGCAAGACTAAAAGCGTCCTCAAGATCGTCGTCGAAGAGATCGTCCAGGGCTGAGGAAGAAAATGTGTTGAACCCGAAAGCGGTTGTTAAAGCTTTAGAACCCGATAGAATTCGACGTAAGAATCCTTTTTTATCATATCCATAATATCTATAGGATAAAGTTATTGTAATACTGTAAAACAATGTGGTTTTCGTTTATTAGAAATTTTCCTATCTTGATCTCTTTCCTAGACATATCTGCCCAAAACCATCAACAAAGAGAATCTCCGTTTGGCTACAAGAACTGGCTGATACATTTAGGTCAGCGTCGACGATGTGAAATTATGATCTTAGTTGGTTTCCTCTTGTGGCTCACGTTTTTCCTCGTTCTGGCGATATTTCTAAATGGTGAGACTTTATGTATGTTGAATTGTCGTAGGAAATGGTACATGGTTTCACATTGTTCGCTGTATTCTGGATATTCTTTTATTCATGAACTCGCAATAATCATATTTATTGTTGGGAATTGGCCTGCGAATGAGTATCCCGCTGCTTTTTATGTTCACGTCGCAACGTAATGCGATGTAGTCACAGACTTTAAGCAAATATTTAATATTAACTTACTTTACAATTGAGTAATAACTAATAGAAATTCTCCATTCAACTTATTTTGAAATTTGAGCTGTGTATTGGTCGCCTAGTTACGTCCGCTATCCTTTATAGTCATGGAGAATTAGGGTCGTCTGTCACTTAAATGAACCACTTCTACCACGTGTAGTAAATTATACATCTAATTATAATATTAAAGGGTTATATTGAAGTCACTTTCAGTCATATGTAAACAAAAACTTCCTAAACAACTGTAACTCATCGTCTGTACGTTACACATTACCCTATTTCAGTCACTCTATTTATGTACCTATTGATAGACAAGAAATTCTAACCGGCGTACTAGAAGCATACTAGCGCGCTCATTGTTGGGACTGTTGTATAATAAGAAAAACATCTGCCTCTCAAATAATTCATGCAAAGTTGTTTTAACGCAAACATACTCTAGTCCAAAGCGCGAAATGATAAATGGTAAACTGTTAATTACAGAAAGGAATATCGCTGCCTAAAGAAAGAATTCCTCGAGTTTATGATATACAGTTTTTGAATAGATTATGCTTAGTTTTCCGCTGATATTGAGTACCTAACGAAGTGGAAATACGTATATCTTGTTATCTCTGTGACCTTTGAACTAAGAATATAAATCATCTACAGGTCATTACCCAAACCTATAAAATATTACTCTAGCTTTTATTGACAATAAATAATCGTCATGTAAAATAGAAAGATGATGGTGTCACCCTTTCACCATTCAAGTATCCACTGAATTTATTATTTGACTGGAAAGTTACAGGTAGTAAAGTCGATTAACATTTCATTTCGTGAGGTTTTTGTCAAAAATATATAATCACGCGTTCTTTCAAATTTCATTGTTCCATCAATCCGTTCATTGTTCAAATCTCTAGCTTACGGCCTTGTAATTTTCTTTATATTTATCTCATGTCATTCCGACTAGTCGATCCTATTTCCCATACAGGGTTAACATACATTTGGGCGTGGTTTTGTTCTCCGTCGAAAATTATAACTTGTTCGTCGGTGAAGCTTGGGTTCCTAGGTCTCTTTTAGTGTGGTGGAAATTCCATTCACTGTTTCTTTTAAGTCACCTGGTCATTGGTGTATTTACACTTTAATGTACTGTTTATACAGGAAGCAATGAAAGGTTACAGTGATGCTGATGTATATTCGTAAACGTGTATATATTTGATCCAGAGTACAATAGTTTAGATTCTACTTTATCCGGTAGTGAAGCTATTTACCTTCCTTTCATTTGTATTTACCAATACTGTATGAAAATCCCTCGATTCTAATTATATATCGATTGTATGGAGCACTGGTATGACTATTTTATATTAGGTTGGTTAGCTATCCAACTCCCAATAAAGCTGGTCGATGTATCTCCGACGTAGTATTATGATCATTAGACCTCGGTATTGTTCTACCAGTAAACTACTATGATATCCGGAATCGTTTGAATAAGAAGAATGCCTTTTCTATTAGTCATACTCCGTGACAACTTGCTTGAAACAGAGTTTCTTTCATAGTATCGTTGTAACACCCGGTGGAATTAGAATTCTGAGATTCTAGCCTCTCCAAACATATGCCTCTGTTCCAGTACAAAATGAATAACTTACTACTTTCATTTTTATCTTTCGATGGCTCCACTCCATTTTCTGTCCAATGCACTTATTAAAGGATTGTAATAACTGGTGATCATTTTCATTCCATTGAATGAAGATATTCATTTAAAAGCTATTCATATTGACGTCACTTACGCCCACTACCTTACGGCGAGTAAAGGGTTAGTGTGGTATCGTAGACGAACCTCTCTCATTTCTTTCAGCCAATCGTATTTTAGGCATTTTACTAGTATATGATGAATCAGTCAGCTGCAGTACTGCGCGTATCACGCCATACTCATACGACAGGAACGTTAAGTTTTTATTTTATTTTTTTAAACAGGCAAATCGAATGGAGAGAACGACGGTGGCGGTGGCGGTGACCTATCGACGGGAGACGATGACGTAATCGGTAGCGAAATTTATGGCGCGAAAAATGCCAGCATTGCGAATCGACTTTCGCCGACAGAAATTCCACTAGGTGAGTTAGGCATTTTCCCTCTAACAATGTGTGTGCTTTAACATCGAGTTAAGATGGATGAAGTAGAACTCCACTTCGGTCATTCTGGATCAAAAAATGTAAAAAGATTGTCTAACAAATTGAAAGAAAAATGGTAGTGAACAGAAATGGGGCTTTTGTATATGAGCAACGCATAATGAAAAAATCCCTGAAGTTGACGGTTCCCTTATATGGTTAGAATATTTTGCAGGGCAACGTAGCAATTTTCATGGCCTTCAAGTATTGTAGGTAAGACGTTAATGATGTTTTACCTACCATCCCCCGTAACAATTTTGATCGAGTATGCAACTGATCTATAATACAGCTGATAGCTGAATATGTTAAACAAACCATTGACGAGTGATTTTTAGGATACAAATTCTGGTAGAGGGTGGGCGTTTTTCAACTCCAATGAAATTACTTGTTCAGTACAGTTGGGGCCCTGTATTCATAGAAATCATGCCCCCGAAAACATTTTCACTCGAATATTCCGAATCATTTTTACGTTACTCGACTTTTTGCCCGTTGGTGCACTCTCCGTGACAACTCGTGTGCTGAATAATAGTTTATCAGAGAGCTGTATCCTCTTACGCGCAGCAGGTTAATTTGTCCGCTTGTTCACTTCCCTGTTATACTTTACTATTATATCTAATGATGAATGCTCTGTGGTTCCATTTGTGATTCAAAGCACTTCATTGTATCGTAATATGGTAGATGTGGATTGAATAGCGGACCGATAAATTGAATTTGGTGTACGATGTAGTATTGTAGTACTATAGTTGCTGCAAAGCAAAGCCGTACACGATAAATTGAAATTAAGCGAGTTGATACCTGAATTAATGTAGCATGAACTCCGATAACGTATTTGTATTACTTGCTCACTTGAAAAAAATATAAATAATTTAACTGAAACTTAAGTGGGTCACTTTGCATAATCAAAGGGTGCGCGATAGAAGATCGCAGCGTTTTTTGAACGCCCCTCTAGATCGCCTAGTGAAAGTTTTTAATAATTTAAAACGCCAACTTGTTATTGCGGCTGACAAGAATATGTCTCACTTAAAACTTCTTTATATTGCGTTTGTCTATTTGCCCTTTATATATTATGCATATGAGCTTGAAAATTCTTAATATACCGATGCTACTATTCGTTTTCTTTGATAGTGTTTCCCTTTGATTGATTTCCCTGTTTAGATACATTTCCGGATACAACTAAGGCGATAATATTTTCAACGACATCGAAATCGCCGCTGAGGTCATTAAACTCCGACAAGAACCGTCTCAGTACAGCTACGTCACTACCTCCGAGCACTGTTTCCCTGGTAACAAATTCATTCTTGGAGATATTGCATGACGTAGCTAAAGCTCGTCCAAAAGTTGATAACACCATGGTTGAAACCCCGCATTCATCCAACACGGACTCTGCATCGATTGCCGACGACTCTTTGTCGACTTTGCCAATTCTTGTTACGTCTATTCCGAACAATAACTTGGATTTCCAATCGGAACCGACTGATCCCACAGATAATGTCGCGGAGAAGCATCTAGTTGTACCTGAAATGCGAATTGTACAATCCACAACTTCCGAACCCGAGATCGTTGAAGCGTCCATGGAGGTAGAAGACTTGGGTGTTGTGCAGTATCCTGGAGAAACTGACTCAGTTAATGTCACTAGTATAATTCAAGGTGAGACTTTAATGTTTATTTATCTGAGTGTAGCTTCAACTACGACCCCAGTGTTGACCTATTAACTTATGTAAAATAACTACAATTGACATAAAAATTGGGAGGAACGTGAGAATCATCTCTTCTTAATACGTAGCATATTATGTCAAATGGATGAGCAGAATGACGTAATAATGGTCGAAGTCAATTGATGACGCTATTGGCCGACTTGTTATTATACGACTTTGATGCGCACAGTACAGGAAACACTCGGAGATAGGAGTAGCGTTTAGAAGCCGCTCTAGAATTTTTAGATAGATAGATTATTATGCTGCAATAAGGTGTTAGTATTATGCAGTTTGTATATTTCGCGGAGGTGTATAATGTTCGTTAATTCGTCATAAGATATCGAAAATATTTATCGTTTTTGGCTCAATTAGACCATCCGCATTATTTCTTTCTCTCGCTTACACTCGATACAATTTTTCAAATATTATTATTAGGCAATGTAAATAACGATTAGTTGTAACGCATAATGAAGGTTGCGCGCCAGAGCTTGTGAACTAATCTTTCCAGCTGGAACGGTATTTTCGGAAATCCTACGATCCTATGTTGGATCCGTTTCAGCATTATACATCCCTGACACCTTTGTTTCATCTCCATATATGTCTCAAATACCACGCGGAAAAAAAATCACACAGCCGCGGCAAGTTTAAAACATAATAGGATACTGTATATTTGGAGTGATTATTGTGTCGGTGTTATACAGTATTAGGCCTACGTGATAGGAATAGCTAGGTTATTTTAGAAAACTGCAAGAAGCTGTTAATGTTTAATAGCATTAACTAGTAACGAAAATTAAAATGTGGTCATACTGGATTTATACTGGGCTAATATTGACCTGGTTAGTTTTAGCTGAAGGTAAATTCCAAATTTTTGAAATGATCCTTCAATTTGTTGCTCGTTATATATGAGAAATTATTTTTCAAGGCAAAACTCCAAACTACCTGATAGGCGTTGGGAGGGCAGACATCACTGGACCAGCGGCAGACGTGAACATGGTATGTTCCATTTGAAATCACATATGTAACTACATGTAGAACATGTAACCTTGAAACCTGACCATTGCCGTACCACAAAAAAATACCACAAAACAGTATAATAGTATGGCATTAAATTTTTCACCACAGATGGGTTATGCTAATCCAGATCAAGTATCTGGAGGGATTCACATGCGCCAGTATGCCAGAGCGTTCATATTTGTGGACCGCAAAACAAATACAAGAACACTGTATGTTAATATCGATGCTTGCATGGCTTCTACTCTTGTTAAGTTGGAGGTATGTTAAGAGTCCTGGAAAAATTGCTCTGAGTTTTTGTTTCTGTTTGCTTTTAATTACCATAATCTTGTTTGTATCTGTGATTCTTGCCTTCCCTCCTATGTTGAGATGTGATCATTTATTTACAGGTTCTAAGAGCACTTAAATTACTTTATGGAGACTTGTATACTGCCGAAAATGTTTGTATCAGTGGAACACATACTCATTCTGCCCCTGGTGGTGAGTTGCGATTTTGATATTCAGTCATATCGGTTCTATCGGAGAATATATCAGCATCGCATAGTTGAATAAAATATTTTCTTGGTGCCCAGGTTTTCTTCAAGATGTTCTGTTCCAGATCACATCATGGGGTTTTGTTCAGGAAACATTGACGGCAATGGTAGATGGCACTGTCGAGGTAAACTATTTAAGCTTCAAACCTGCCTAAGACAAAATGGTGCAGAGAGGCTCTGTCTATGCATGCATGACTCCCATTTGCAAATGTTTTATTACCTATTTGAATTGCAAACCCCATGCTGAAGATGTGGCTTCCTTATACAATATGTTATGAGTACAAATACTTGATTGATTTTCCAGAGTATCAAAAGGGCGCATGATGGGATTCAACCTGGATATATTTTTCTGAATAAAGGGCAACTCATGGAGGCAAATATTAACAGGAGTCCGATGGCGTATATTAACAACCCGAAGGAAGAAAGGGCAAAGTATGTCATATTATCTTACTGTAATTATTGGTTAAAAGTGCTTAACGGTGGCTTTACTGAATCTTTTCAGATATCAGTACGATGTAGATAAAGATATGACTCTTCTGAAACTAGTCGATAAAAATGGTCAAGGTGAGTTATTTCGTTTAGTTTTTGTGGTTCTGTATGTTCATTACTTTTAACCCCTTTTGCTCACAACCACTCAATTACAAGTGAAACTTTCCATTTTAACCGGGGGTAACATTTTTTTTCATTCAATAATTGTTTGATAAATAAGTTTTACTTTCAATTACAGGAATTGGAATGATAAATTGGTTTGCAGTTCACTGTACCAGCATGAACAACACCAATAATTTGATCAGTGGTGATAACAAAGGTACAGTAGCTTGAAACAAGGATTTAATGATGGAACATTTTCACTAGATTCATGTTAATTGTTTCGTTTCATTTTATTACAATTAAAATTCAGGTTATGCGGAGCTGTTGTTTGAGCAAGAGATGGATCCTACTTCGCTGCCAGGCACCAGCAAATTTGTCGCTGCTTTTGCCCAAAGTAACGAGGGTGACGTGTCTCCGAACACAAGAGGGCCTCATTGCATAGATACCGGTACGACTTTCAGTCAATGGTATTGTTGTATTCATTAATTAATAATAAAAAATTTAATCACAGGTGAATCGTGTGACAATATTCAAAGTACATGCAATGGCAAAGTAAAAAATTGCGTTGCCTCTGGTCCAGGCAAGGACATGTTTGAGAGTACAAAAATCATTGGTACAAAACAGTTTGAAAAAGCCTTGGTATGTGATTTCATTCATATTCTATTCAGTATTATATATATATATACTAATATTATTTATTCCCAGGAACTTTACCATTCTGCCACTATACAAATAAATGGCTCAGTAGGCTACGTACATCAGTATGTCAACATGACAAACTATGAAGTCGTGCTCAACAATACACACAAAGTGAAGACTTGTAAACCAGCGATGGGATTCAGTTTTGCTGCTGGAACCACTGATGGTCCCGGGGCTTTTAATTTTAAGCAAGGTTTGTACCTCATTACATCTGACTAATGCTGTTCTCAACAACTGACTTGCTATCGTTTGTTTCCACAGGTGATAAAACAGGTGCTAATACATTTTGGAAGCTTGTTAGAAGTTTAATACGAAATCCGTCTACTGAACAAGTGAAATGTCATTCTCCAAAGCCCATACTTTTGGATACAGGAGAGGTTTAATTTATAAGATTATTATTTAATCAATATGGAAACCTGTTGGTATTGTAACTTCATCCAATTTCCTGTCATTAACATAACTTTTTTTCAGATGTTCAGCCCGTACTCTTGGCAACCTAGCGTAGTCGACACACAGATCTTTCAAATTGGCCAGTTTCTAATTATCGCAGTCCCAGGAGAATTCAGCACCATGGCGGGTCGTAGAGTTAGGAATAGCGTTCTGAAGGTCGGTTAGGTTCCCTTTTTTTTCTTTTACCTGGTATTTTTGTACAGAAATTACATGGCTTTATATCTGAAAACATTGTTATTTTGTAACACCATAGACTTTGTTTTTTCTTGTGAAGTGTTGCTGACTTTGTTCTTCCCTTCTGACACTATTTCAGTCAAATAAGTTTCATGCGTGTTACTTCTATTGTGATAAAATTTTTATGTTGTGATTCTCAACAGACATTGCACAAACTGAATCCAGAAAATCGCCACGAAGCTGTAATTGCTGGGCTCGCCAACACATACTCTGACTATATTGTGACTTATGAAGAGTATCAGGTAGCTCATCGGAACTTTATATTATTATTATAAATACAGTAGTATTGAATTATGATTCAGTTATCAGTATTTCATTCACGATTTATTCCTTGGCCAGGTACAAAGATATGAAGGTGGTTCGACAATTTATGGTCCATACACAGCAAATGCATACATTCAGCAATACAAGAAATTGACTAATATGTTGAGCAATGTACGTTTTCTGATTGGTAATTTTGTCCAATTTTCAGATGATAACACTTTTTCGTTTAGGGTCAGCACCCTGTCCAGACAGTTCACCCTGAAAACAACATTAAGCACATGTACAGTTTCTTACCGGGCGTCTTCTTCGACAGTTCTCCTATGGGGTCCTCGGTCGGAGATGTGATCGATGATGTGAAAGAGTCCTATAAAGTGGTAGGTACATATCAGTTAGATCGGCTTTCAATGTATTTCTCTAGAACAGAGGTGGACAAAGTTTATTTGATAAGGGCCACATGAACATCTGTAAGGCCTCAAGCCACGAGAATATTTTTGTACATCCCTTCCTTGATAAATGTTCAAAACATTTCAAAACACAGATAATGAAAATTTTGAAAGGTTGGAAATGTTCCATGGTTTCCTAACTAAGAGCTGTGCCTTTGTTTTCAGGGTGATGTTGTTTCAATCAAATTTATCGCTGGTAATCCAAGGAATAGTTTGCGAATGCAGGTATGAAAGTTTTCTCTATCTGTCAATTCTGTATTAAATTGGCGATCAACTAATATTTTACTAAACTAGACAGAATTTTTGTAGTACTATATCCAATGACAAGTTATTAGAATGGTAGACAGCACACTAGACAAATAATGTTCTTAAGCAGATCAGGTCATTCATTGCTGAACAAGAAAGTAAAGGGTACAGAGAAAAAAAGAAAAAAGTTGTGGTAAAATTTAGATGAGAGAAGGCGTCGAAATAATCAAATATCTGGATCATATTTTGTTACCTCTATGAAAATCTATTCCTTATTCACTTGCAGCCCAATATGACGTTCCTGGTTGTTGAAAGAAAACTGCCTGGTGGATCATGGGAAATAATTCACACTGATGCATCATGGGAAACAAGGTAAGTAAGGTCAACTGACACAGGGAAATTGGGAGTATTTTTCACCAACTCGTATTTCATAAACCAGATACATTTGGAAAAGAACCTCTACTTTTACTGGCCGTAGCGAAGTAACTGTCATCTGGGAAACCGACACAAATACCCGCCCCGGTACATATAGAATCGCACATCAAGGACACTACAAGTCCATGTGGGGCGGAACAATATACTCATACTCGGGTCAGTCTCGTGATTTTAAGTTAGAAGTATAAAAGTATTATGATGTTAAAGTTTATTGCACCTTCACCAAATTCAAGTTTTTTATTTTTCTATCTGATGATAAAACCCGATGCTTAATATAATAGGTTTAGGTAAGATATTCTCAAAAATTCAAATTCTATGTATGTTCACTTTTCTTAAAATAGGCGGGTTTCCCTGACTTCGAATGAATAGTTGAAAAACTTAATGATTTTTCCCTTTTGTACGTTCCTTTGAAAATATTAATTTATAATAAATATTACCAACTAACTTTAACTGTTGAGTCATGCTTGCTTTGATTGAAATACACATAGTTTGCAACTCTTTTTTTTTAATAAAAGTATTGATATATTATAGTTTACACTAGTTACATTTGTATTTTGCATGCAGTTACACAACTAAGTTTTTAATTAAGGCACATGATATCATTTAGTTTTAAGTATATCACACAGTAAAGAGTAAATATTTGCACTGAAAGGAAGGGGAACCCGCTAAATTGGCCACTGTGAATTATGAGCTGTGAAATCAAAGTCAATGATTTGATACCGTTTTGACACGCAAATGAAATTTTTTATCTAAATCTAACTTATTTACCGTATTTATATACCTAGTGCACGACATTTAATAATCTTTACATTTGGGAAATTGTAATGGCAACCTGTGTTTGGTGTTCTTGTTGTGAAAGTGTGTTTCCCATACTGGAAATTATTTGATTTGGATTTGGAATTGTTCCGACATATAGAAGAATTTTTAGACCTTATACTGCATAATATTTGTGATAGTTTTGTGGTGTCCCTCCCTGTGTAATACTTAAAATACTTTTCTGCTTCATATTACTAGGAGCAACACTAATATTTATAATTCTATTTTAAAGAATAAGTTGTGTCCCTCGTGCTCACAAGGACCCCATATAAAAATAACTAGCTTTTCTAAAAGAAAATGAAAACAGATGAATTAACGCCTTACCATTTTATTTATAATATTGTTACTTGGGGTATAGTGTCAAATATACATTAACCCCTGTGTTACTTTTAGTACACCTAAACAGCTTCCTCAATGACGCAGTTACTTTTGCCGAGAGTTGGCTTAACGGTTACTTTGACAATGCTTACTATTGTAATCATAGTTCTAATGCCAGTAAAGTATCTATGTTTGTTTACTTCTGCCATTAATTGTTAGGTGATTTAAGTAGTACATGTAAGACAGTGATTATGCTTTTTGCAGTATATTGCTTTTCAGAATATGTAGAATTGCTGCAATTAACGTAACGAACAACCAATCATAATCACAGTACTACAGTGTGTGTGTTTTGGCAATTCTTTTTCTGTTAGTACTTATTTCACGACTGTTCTTGTATTGTGCATTGCTAACTGATTGTAATTTACTGGGATTGTACTCTATAAAATAGAATGTCCGTGCTAAGACTTCTTTCGTAACACATACCCATACATCAGCCGCGTATACTACTAGCTCAGTATTATATTTTAGAGAAGGTACAAATAAAAAAAAAAAAATGCAGACAATTTTTATTTCAACTTATCTTGCACGAAACATCAATAACAGATTCTGTAGTTATGTAGTTACGAACAAACAGGGCTACAGTATGCTGTATAATATTTTAAACAAATGCGTGTTCATTAAATAAGAACTCTCCTAGTCCATCGCCGGCACATCGCTTGATATTGGTTATCAACTTTTTCAGGTTGTCTATTTGATCGATGTTTCCTCTCGCGAAATCAATAAGGAAATCTTGGAACTAGAAATCACACAATTACGTTAATGATTACTCGTAAATCCTCAGATAGTAATGATAATACTTTACCGCCGGGTAAGAATTTGAATTCGAATGAATTTCTATTAGCTGTTTATGAGTAGACTCCTCCAGTGCGAGCGCACGATTATATGCCGACAGTACTGTGTAGGATCCATAGTATAAGGTTTTCGGTGCCTGAATAACGGTAGTCGCAAGTTATGGGCTATTACCTCAATAATCCATCTATTTAGCGATGACTTACACTGATGTCGAATAACTCTATTTGACCTCCACGTATAGTTTGATACTCGATCATTTTCGTGGCATATGTTTGTTTCCTTTTCGACGCTGTGTCAAAAAAGTTGGAGATATTCCCTAAAGAAAGGTCGTTCCTGTCGAAAAATTCTTTCTGAGAAATGAATATCAATCAGTAAACATTGTTTGCTCTCTGTGTAGCCTAGTATTTAGATTGTTATAGAAATACCAAGGATAGATATACGTATGATGCATGTAACTCTGTCTTGATTTGCTGGTTAAGATCGTCGGCTGTCTTTTGTTCCCAGAGCATGTTTTTCTTTCCTCACGAACAAGATGTTATGTTCTAACAATTACTACGGGTAGTGATTCTGAGAAGACACGATCGTGATAGTGGTAAGCAAGTCTCTTATTTACCATTCTTATATAATGTGTTATTTTTATTTTTAATTGATGGCTCAAAAGCAGATGGTGTCCAATAATTATTACGCACGTACGGCTGCTAACGACAATTCTAATACGTAATTTTGACATTTAATCGTTCCTTATTATCTTGTTAACACAATTGATCATATTTTAGCATTCTTCTGCAATTTCTTATCTGATTACTTAAGATGTAAACAAATTTATTAGTATGCCAAAAAAATAACCGCTTGGTGATGCTATAGAGTTTTTGACTTGAGATTTAGCTATTCACTTAAGTTGGTTTCATTTTACCACTACTGTATTCGTTGTTGCTAGGTTGGGCTACAAATATCATTTTGAGTTAGTTTTAAATGTCCTGCGCTTCTCACATGAATTTCCCTACTTAGCTAGCTCAGCTAGCTTGCGCAAAAGATAATGGGAAGGAAGTCACTGCACTCCTGTAATAGTCCCGGATTGGGTATTTCGTTTTTCTCCTACTTACAGAGATTCAATTCTGGCAATCCTAACAGTACTCTGAACAAACTTAGGGCCCCATTTATACGCAATTCAAAATTGTGTTGAATTTAATACTCTTTGCGACAATTGCAATTTCCGTGAGCTTGCTACAGTTCTATACTTTATTCCTGATCTACCCTTACGTGCGGTAGGCTCGTGTTTCCATGTTGTTCATTTCATCTATGCAGTTTTAAGATGCTGTACATGGTAGGAAATGAAATAGGAGCTTCATAGGATATGCGTTCGTAGTAGCTGTGCAAAATCAATATGACTAACGAACATTATCTTATCCATTAGGCTGCTACGCCAAGTAATGTGTATGCATTCGAAAATTATCATATAAATTAGTTGTAAGTTTAACTCACGAATTAGTGAAAATCCCACTTTACATATTTTAATACCT
This sequence comes from Halocynthia aurantium, assembly GCA_013436065.1. Lineage (NCBI taxonomy): Eukaryota > Metazoa > Chordata > Ascidiacea > Stolidobranchia > Pyuridae > Halocynthia > Halocynthia aurantium. The sequence continues at coordinate 120,849 of QXVX01010461.1, read as the reverse complement.
AGAATATACAGTATCTATGTGTGTGTGCTTGTGATTTAAACATTCTGTAGTGACTATTTTTGTTTCAATGACCTGGGTGATATATATGAATATATTTCTATATATATCATATTACTACTAAGCAGCAGGTGTTAACCTATTAGAAGTGGTTTCAAGTCATCCTACTGACTCACAGTTTGTAGTATTTCTAGATAAATTGAAGCTATGCTTTGGACAACGCTGTTTTATTTGAGGAAAAGAATTTGAGCGCAAAATACTTATCAAATAGATATAAGATGAAACAATGATTTTACACAATCATCAAATTTTACCACGATAAAATAGTTCCATGTTCTAATTATCAAAATTAAATTGTTGTATTGACAAAGAATTAAAAGTACAACAACATCTGCAGGGCCTGGAAAAGCAGAACACCAATAAATTTTTTACTCCTTGAAGTGCCTGTCAAAAAGGAATTCTCCCATGCCTTCACCGTTTCTCTTGATGTTTGTGATGTATCCTTTCAACTCGTGAATGGCATCCACTTGCTCATGAAGGAAGTGGGCTTCAATGAAATCTTGAAACTAGGATGAAAAAATTCAAAATGTATTATGACATCACCAGTCGGTAAGTTATCTACAATAGTCAAGTTTAATACCTCAGGATCATTTGCTGCGGTGTCATGAAGCTTGAGCAGATTTTCATACACCGTCTCCTCCAACTTCAGAGCAGCCTGCATTGCCTTGAGCAGATTGCAGTTGGTCAAATCCAAATGCTGTGGAGCCTGTATACATACAACAGATTTATTATTATGTAAACCAAATAATTATTAACTCGAAATTTGTGAGTAATAGTAATTACGTCAATCTGATTGAAAACAGAAATCCCTCCTCTTTTGTTATGGTAACGCATCATTTGTTCAGCATGCCCTCGCTCCTCATGAGACGCCTTCTTGAAGTAGTTTGATATTTTGTCCAAAGCAACATCGTTGCGGTCAAAAAAGTGGGCCTGTGAAAAAAAGTGATAACAATGGTGTCGAAATAAATCAAAATTATTTAACAAGTCGGTAGGAAATAAGATGAAATGTTACCAGGGAGAGATACACGTATGAAGCATAAAGCTCCAGTCTGATCTGTCCATTCAAACCCGACTCGCATTCCTTGCTCCATGCAGATGTTGCGCACTAAAAATAAACGGTATATATTCGAAATAGTTCTGGAACTTTTAAACAATTTGGAAGTAACATCAAGTATACTGCTTAGGTAGGTTCGTATTAGGGTATAAAATAAAAACCTTACCTGGGAAGTGCTTGCTTGTTGCTGATGGCTCATTTTCTTTTTCTGAATTAAAACAGGTCAAGTCTTGTTTAAGAACTTAGCTTGGAAGTTGAAGTAGTTTTGGTTGAGTAAAACAGTCTCGTTCGCACACTGACGACCCGAAGAACTTCCTTCACTCAGTGTAAAAGTAGCTAAATACGACAACTCTTTACCTGACAGTACGTAATATACGGAGTTTCGGGAAGGTCCCGTGTTCACTTGCTTTATTTGCACTTGATATAATTTCAAACAGCAATTTATTTAAACAACCAAAAACTTCAACAGTCGAAAGTACGCAACTCGTAGATAGTAAATATTAGCTTTCTGAGCGAAGAGCTGACAGTAATTGAATGTATAAGAAAAGTTTTATCCTGGCTTAATACCAATAGGGAACATATGCGAATGAATGACGCCTATACTCACGTCTAGTTATTGACGAGTTTGTTGTGCAAGAAAAAGCTGGTTTGTTGGGTCGGTTCGATCTCTTTCTCTTTACTCCCCACTTTTTGTAGTGCTCTGTGTTGTTATTTGGTGAACTTTGACCCAATACGTGTTATATATATTTTTTAACATAGACTTTGCTTCTGAAAGAAGATGAAGGAAGTTGAACGAGTATCATCATTATCAGAAGAAGATTTTGAACGTGACTATTTGGTTCCTGGTCATCCTGTGGTTATAGAAAATTACTTCCAAACTCTGCCGAGCTCGAAATGGAATTTACAATATCTCTTAGAAAATGTCCCAGATAATGAAGTTAACGTTCGAGGACAAACCGACTCTCAGGCTTACAAAATAGGGAAATCTTATACGTTACGTAAGACTACCTTGTCCGAATATGTTAGAGATCTTCAAGATGGAAATTATAAGGGCCGGAGCTCGTATATGGCAGTGCAAAACATTTCCAAAGTCTTTCCTCAGCTGGTTGATGAGTGCGTTATGCCAAAGTATATTGGGAAACCTCATAACGGTCCCTTTTTATGGATAGCCCATAAAGGTCATTACGAATTTTGCCATTTCGATCCGGATGAGGGAATGTTGATGATGATCGAAGGGGAGAAAGAAATTAAGATGTTTTGTAGTTCTGATCTTGGGAAACTTTACCCAAACGCACTAGGATCCAAGGGAAAAACCATTCAGTCCCAAGTAGACTGCAACGAACCCGATTACAGCCGCTTTCCCGATTTTGAAGACACAACATGCTATCATTGTAACTTACATGCTGGAGAAATGTTATACATTCCAGCATTCTGGTGGCACCAGGTCACATCTGTAACTGATGTAGTTTCAGCTAACATTTTTTTTGGGGATGCTGGTGAAAATAATTACATTACCCGGCATATAAAGGGCAAGTCGTGGCCAGCATTTAGGTGGTGGATATTGAACATAATTGAACAAAATCGTTGTCATTCATCTTTTCAAAGAAGCTTGTCCCGCCTTTCATTGTGCGTTGAAAATCTTCTGCTAAAGCAGTTTCATGAAAAAGCCACAGAACAACAGTTAAATTTTATTGTTCAAATTATTATTGAATATCTGGGCATTGAAAAATTGCCAAGCTTCGAAAACGGTGGCAAAAATCCACCACCAATTAAAATAAGAGGTCTTAGATGGAGATAACAATCGGTCATAGTAGGTGAACTTTAATTAATGCATGATAATCACTTTCCATGACTTTACTTTTCGTCACACAACCCCATGATGTGCTTGGAAAAATGTGTATGGTAGTAACACTGACTACACTTGAACAATGCACTTGTAATGTAACTTTGTATTTGATTTTACCAACAAGCTAGTGTGAATACATCGATACATTGTGTAAAAATGTTTTTAAAATGAATAATAACAATTTTCTCAAATTAGTTTTGCATGAATGAATGCTAGTGACCTCAAGGTTAATGTAACCAGATGACATAAATTTTATCTGTCTGCTTTCTGAGATCAAGAAGATTTAAACATTTTCATGTTTGAGTTGATCGGGGGATTCTACTCTATCTCACCAACCAGTTACTAAAATTACAATTTGAAATGTTGAATTGAATTTGAATCCCACAACCAGTTCGAGGTACACATGCTATTTTCTTGAAGTGATTTGTTTGTATCAAAGATTCATGTATTTATCCTTTTAGTGGGTAAATGTGTTTCATCAATATTTTTGTAATGTGTATATATGACCAGTTTCTCCCATGTCTGGCAAGGCAAGTAATTGCCATGTGTTTTGTGAGTCATGTAAATCAATAACTCGATTGGTTGGAGGGGGTAAAGACGTATGAATGTAACAGCGTAAAATTTGCGAAGTCATCGGTCGTGTGATCGCTGCGTCATTGATTACCAAGCACAAAAGGAAGCAATTCGGTAGACTGAGCAAAGAATAGCATTGCGCTATTGCTATGCATATTGTACAAACATTGTGCGAAACATTCCCACGAAAACAAATTCGTTTACTGATGCAATGTTGCAACGTTTGCAAATAAAAGTAAATGATTCTCCTCTGGTCTTCGTTATGTAATTTTGCAACACTCACTTCATGAATTCTGCATGACTAAAATGCTTGATATGTTTATATTTGAAACAAGAGATTTTCTTACACCCACTAACAGTGATCTGAAAAATATCGTCAACATATATTTAATGTATAACAGCATTTCTCAACAAAATCTTGTTGAAATTGTCCATCATACTTCAGTATCACGTGGCTAGATTTACTGATGTAACAGTTGTGAGGGGTTTACTATACGAATCAAATGCAAAAGTATCCTTGGAAAGTTCTCACCATCGTAAAAATCTCAATTTTCCACCAAAAACCCACGAACAGGGCCCACCACATGTCTAGTCCATTCAATTGCTTCCATGTTTTTCATTTCTTAGGTGCTAGCGCCTCTAGCGGTAGTTTATCAAAATACGAATGTGTTACTAATAGCAACCATAACATGTCGGGTTGTGCTCTGTGGGCTCACTGTCTATATTATTAGATTTTTTCGAAATAAACAGTATAAGCAATAGTTTCATCGTTTAGTCCTTTGAAGTTCGTTCCCAAATATGTTACAGTATAGAGAACTTCTTGAAATTTGCGTCGAAGCTCTAAATACCTTTCGGGTAGAAAATCAAAGTGTTGAGGAATATATCAAAGATTTTTTGAAACGTAGAAAGGTTGGAGTTTTTCTGATAGATCTGATACTCGTTTCTGCTATTAGGATTGAACTATATAATTGATTTACACGGTAAATACATATTATCCTATTAAATTTAATACTCTTATGTGAATTACAGAACCTGGATGACGACGATCACACTTTTATAGTCGAGGTTTTCTCTGGCTGTTTTCAGTTCCGAAAATTGATCAAAGCAGTAATAGACGGATATTATGTTCTTGATGGTCAGTGATATATTTCTCAGCTAAATTTTAATCAGTATTTGCGTCCATATTGTTCCGTTTTATCTATAACCAATGTGTTTTGTGTAGTATAAGTAATCATTAATTTTCGTCTTCAGGGAAGAATTGTTTATCAGCCGATAAAAAACTCTACAGCACGTTGTGCTATCTCATAATATTTCGCTTGGATGAACTCGGCCTGTCACATTTCAAAAAATTTATCCAGTCACAAGACGTCAATAAAATGTATAGGTGAGTGAGAAGACTATAAATTTCTTTTATGCAGGGTTAGAGATGAATACACTAATACCATGCTCAATGCTTTCCCGCCTTGCGCTCTTCAACTTAACCATTTAGTTCGTTGGGTACCGAGATAATGTAAATGCCGTACTAGCCATCCCTAATATATATGTATGTGTGTTTTATTGATTTCAGATTTCTCAAATTTTTCCTATCTGAAGGCAACCTAGACACGTGGATTTACAGCGAATGGTGCAAGCAGTATGACAGTCAGTTCGTGCAAGAAATAATGATACTGTTATTCAGGTTATATCAGCTTATCTTAAAGTAGGTTTATCGATTCTGTTTACTAATATAAAGATGTTTCCTCCTTGTCAGGTGGAAACCGGATCTGGATGAATTCATCTCCGAGCTGGGTGACATTGTTTCCAACAGGGTGTCTTTGAGGAAACAAAGAATGCCGCTGACGGAACCGCAGCCTTTCAATATAACACAGCCAAAAGCTAGAGGTGTTCCTCTTCCTGAGAAGTTACCCAAGCTTGCTAAACATAGGCCTGTTCGGCAACAAATATATAAGTATGTTTGATGATAAACTGAAATTTTCCCTTGCATGAATATGAAAGGTTTTCAGGAATATAGAATAATAATTATGATTACTATAATTATTTAGCAGTAGTACATTTTGACTCAAAATTTGTGTGACGTTCTACGTCGTATAATCAGGGGCTTCAAATATTCGAAGAATTTCCAGTAATCCTCAATTGCAATCGAATTATAATCCAAACTGCCATATGATCGTTTTATCTTTTGCAGTCATCCGAAGGAGATGGAAACCTTGGCTAAATTAAAAGAAGAAAACCGACAAAAAGCAGAAGAATTTTTACTGGAAACCGAAGCAGATCGATTCAGATGCGCAATCACGGAGAAGTCTTCAAAAACTAAAGTAATTCCCGTGGAAGAATCAAAATGTACATTATCTGCAATGTAGTTTTCTTATATTCAGATGGTGATCAATCAGATATTACATGAGGAAGAGGCAAAATTAAATTTCAACAAGAAGCATACACGTCCTATACCAAAGCATGTGGTAATCTATGCAGTGCATTTTTTAGTGTACCATACGCATTCTGAACTGTATTGGTTCGCATTTTGTTGTTTGAAAATCATTTGTATGTGTAACTTGGGATTAAGATTGGTTTCATAGATAACATTAATATACAAGAATTTTATCATATCAGACTCAAAATCGTCCCATAAAAATGAACGCAGCTGCGATTTTGCGAGAAGGATTGCTTTTTCAAAAGAGAGAAGAAAAAGAACTAGAAAAGTAGGTTCACTTAAAACTATCTATCAGCACTACCATTTCTAACCTGATGTATTTGCTTAACTTCAGACTTGAAAAACTCCTCGATGGAGCTAAGGATGGCTCGGAATTTGAGGCCTGGCAAAAAGAAAAGCTGGAGAAAGATAAAAAGGAAAAAGAAGCTGAGATGGAAAGAAAACGATTCGAAGGAAAACTAAGTCACGAGGAGGCGATCATTGCACGACAAAGACAAGTTAAAAAGAATCGGAACAAAGTTTGTAAATTATTAATGTTGTGATGAGGCTTTCATTTTCCTTGATTTGCTGAAATGTTGCTTGCGATAGGTTAATCAAATGAAATTGGAGACAGCAGAAATGATGGAGGAATTTCTCATGTTGAGACTTGAAGAAGAAGAGCAGATGAGAAAGCTTGTTGAGGAGATAATGGGGTGCCATGAAAACGCAAAATCCGCCAAAGAAAAACTGAAAGAGTATAAGAGAAAGATAGGTGGGCAGAATCTATGTTTACTGTGATGTGAGATTATCAATTTATATCGTTGGTGGAAATGGGTTTCTAGGAACTTAGAGGTATGTATTATTATGCGTAACTTCTTCACGACGAACGAAAGACAAAACAGATACAGCTACCTTCTGAATTCCTATGAAAATAGTCAATAACAGCATATTGTCATAGAATAGAATGGAATGGGCTGGATTAAAATTACTTGAACATTATATTTGATTATTTGTTGTAGTGCAAGAGGTGAACCAACAGAGTCGAGAATTGATGAGACAAGCGCTGGAGGATGCTGAAGTAGAAATGCGCAGGAAAATCGAATTAATTCAAGAGATCCGGGCAATGGAATCTATCCCTGTTAATCGGTCTGATGCTCATCATTTCATATGTATCATAATCTAATCATTGATTTCAATGATGTTAATGATATCTCTTTTTTTGCTACAGAATTAAACTGGTTGATCTAACCGCTACTGCCGGTCACGCGCTCTTGTCCGAGATGTCCGTCGCTGAGTTGAGGGAACGGTTGGATCTTTTGAAAGAGGATAAGAAGGCAGAAGAGGAAAGGACGAGGGATTCTATCCTGAGAGAGAAGCAAGCTAAAAACGATCGATTGATGGAAACATTAGCTAAAGTTTCAGTTCATCGCCGTGAAATGACTCGGGCTGCTGCAATGAGGTATTTTCTTATTTTCATGCTGCTATAACGAATAAAGTATTTGAATATTGAATTACATTGAATATTGATGTTCAACCTTCATTTTATTCAAATTGCAGATCATTTTCCTTAGAAAAAACAGAAATGCAGTATTTTATGCACTAGAACAAAAATTGAACATGGGTGCACATCCTAAGTCCTAATCCTGAGTTAACCTCATTTTTTGTTGTCAGAGCCGAAGAGGAGATGAAACTGCAAGATTCAATGAAGAAAAAGCTAGAGGAAGATGAAAACTTACAAAAGTTAAAAGCACGATTGGCAGAGCGCAAAGAGCAAAGGATGAAATTGACCAAAGAAATGGAAATTAAGCCTACTCGCGCTTCTGATTCACGTACGAAGAGTCTTATGAGGTGATTTGATCAAATTTATATTATTCATTTAGGCTATGTGGACCAAGAGGCTAAAATCGTCTGTTTTAATGTCGGTGGGCCTATTTAAAAGATTTTCTATGATTCAAATTTTAGGATGCGCGTCATTTAAATATTAGTTGCCGTTCAAAGTTTACTTAGTAGGAATTTCAAGTTCTTTACTTAACGTTGTAAATGTTGTCAGGTCGAAAAAAGTGCAGGAACACAATAGATGGCGTCAGCTTGAATCCAGTCAGCTGCGTCTGGCTAAACTTCGAGCTGAAAATATATCCTCTCCCCCAGTCACAGAAAACACCCCGTCAAAGAGAATGCCAGTAACGACATAAGTTTATACTTAATTTTTTCCTGATAGCATTTTATTGATAGACCTTACAGCATAATTCTATTCGGGTATTAAATGTTCTCTGGTGTAGCAAGGACGAATGGAATTTATTTTGGTAGGGATGTGTTTGTGACTTCGGCACGTTTGAGTTTCGATCGCTTGTCAGTGTAGTGCTTGTGTACGTGCAGTGACGGAAAAAAATTGATTTAGCATTCGGTAGTTTCTAAATTTAAAATTTAATTTTAAGATAGGATTCTTTTTGGCGTTATTTCATTGTATTCCTTGTGTTGAACGCTCGATTTCCGCGGACTGTCACGTTGGAGGATTGTTTATAAAAATAATCATTTCGCCATTGCGTCATGCATTCCTCGATTTGACACGTCATTGCGTCACGTCATTCCTCACGATTCTATCGTTCGGTCATAGAGAGGAGTGTCGTATAGGTCGGTAATGGTACTTTCAACGAGGTACAGTACTCTGCTAATTAGAGTTAAACACGAGAACACCGGTTTAACGCGACTGGCCATAGAGTGATCTCAACAATACCAAATTAGTTAACCCGTTTATCCCACTTTAGACATATTTATCAGGTCGTTATGTAACAACCGAATTGTGTAGTTTATTAATAATAACCTATTCCCGCCCGAAATCGATCCCCGTGCAAGTTTTCAGAGCGCCCAGTCACGAACTTTTGGAGTTATGGGCGATACAAACGCACACACAGTTTCTTCTTTATTTATGAGATGGTTGTGAATATTCTAGACTAAGTCACATAATTTGGTAGCAACAAGAAATAAATATCAGCTCTATCCTCTATTTATGGCATACGGTGTTGTGTATGGGCGCAGCAGGACATTGTTAATTTCCAACCCTACTTACTAAATTCCTGTGCACAACAAATTAATACGTATATTTCTTAGATCAGGTTTTTAGTTAGAAAATTCGCTTCTCAGAATAGAACGGTACAAAAGTTAAAAAAGCTAGTTCCGCTGCTGATGTCAGAATTAGAAAGAATGTCTGAAATATTCCAAAAACTGAACTTATTCTAAAGTTCAAGTATTTTGGATTTACCAGTTACGACGTTGATGAATGCAGTTGAATCCTCACGGATGTCTGTTGTTAATATATCCACGGCTTTAAAATAAATATACGTAACCACGGCTATTTGCATAATGCAGTTTATTCGTGATGATGGATAGTTACTGCTGTACATGACTGAATTATTTAAATAACAAATTATGCGTAAAAAGTCCAGTAATTCGATTCTAACTGGTAGTGTAGTTTTCAAGGGCTGGTGGACTGTTGAGTAGTACAAGGTCATTTGATTCCGTGAATTCTTTCTTTTCGAAGGTGTTTTTGCAGGTAACTTTTGCAGGTTGTCGTGCATGCGGAAATTTGAATACGGTCGCAAATATTCAAGTTCCGGCTATTTTTTTGTCAATGCTCGCCTCGGAAATAACCGCTTATAAAATAGCTGAGCGAAAGTTTCGAGTACGAAACTAGATAAATTCTAATGCGGTAAATATATCTTAAAATACGAAGTTTTTTCTGATATCGTTCAATATTAGCAACATAGGTGTTTTTTGATGTCGATTGGTTTTATGTCAGCTTTTTCGTAGATCGAAAATGAGTGATAAAGCAACTTTATTGCTATCGAATGTGAAATGGTTATTGACATTTTCGTAGGTCTGTAACTTGGTCAAGTATGTTGCCAGATTTTAAGCTTTACCTTTGCCAACCCGCGCTTTCGTTACCGGTAATCATTATTTTCTTATAACAAACAGTCTTGACGTTTTTTGATGAGCCAATTTTCATTACCGTAGTTATTACCGCTTAAAGTTGAATCAGAAAAAATAGATCTACTATAGTACTTAACTTCATCCACTAGCTGTCTTAGATATTTCAGACTTTGTGCACAGTACACCGTATGAACGCGTAATTCACGATTTGGATAGAATCTGGCTGAGCAGTTCCTCTCGGCTATGACATGGCACGGCACGACTCAAGTCAAATTGTTTTTCAATTATATTTTAGATGAAATACAATCAGTAGGATTCAAACATACAAGTGTACATGTAACAGAATAACAACAAAAATAGAAAAATCATCTAATATACAAATATATATAGTACATAAATCATCAATAAATTGAACGACTATGCTATTTCGGCAAAATGTTGAAAATATGGGTTCATACATCATTGAACCCGGGAGTTAACAATGAATTTGTAGTTTATTACTTGAGCTTGTTAACACTTCAGTTATTCCATACCAAAACATTATAATGTTGTGATTTGTATGAAGAGATCCTTTTTTTTGCTGAATTACCAGTTCTAGTGTATTTGTCGTGTTATATTTTGTGGTTAAGCGACAACGGAAAGATTGTATCGAATTCGATGACGTCAGGTATCATCTGACGTGGAAGACGCAGACATTTACTAAATGATTCAACAGATTGCGTATATTAGTGTTTACAGTAACCTTGCAGTCTTCCTGAGAGCATCCAGGCGTAGCTGATGACTTAATATTACCATACATAGTATTACAACAAGCTAGTGATAGTGATACTTCGGTGTCTGGTTATCAGGTGTAATAGTTTGATTTTGGACAAGAATCGTTGGTTATTGAAGCTTATGATTTTTGTAAAACTCATCCACAAAGCCACCGTGCGAAAAATGCGACTACGCAATGTTTGTTGGCTAAGCTATTTTGCTACTAAGTCAGTAGAAATACTTGTGCTGCAACTCCGATGATAATATAGTTCCATAGTTTTGCTTCGACTTTAGTAATGTCTCCTGACATGAAGCCAATCTCCTGAAAAATCTCTCAACTGCAATATCAAAATCCAGGTTCGTTCTTTAACTCTTAGTTAACTGTGTTAGAGCCAGATAGATGATTTTATTATCGAATAATTACCGTGCGTTTTTACAACTGTGGGTCGTTGGTTAAGATGAAATCGGTATATCGTATATTTATCCACAAGTTAATTTTAGTTGATCAGTATGTATACTGTATAGGATAGCTAGACGTTGTCATAAAACTGCTATTTAGAGCATATTGTCACTTTTCTCTTATTTGCACCTTTACCCATAAGAATAGACCGGGTTGCGCATGGTTTATGTTAACATTTGAGTATGGAAAGTGTGTCTTAATACCATGCCAAGGGAATAGCTGGCATCGTTGTACCATGAAACATTCAAATAATGTACTGTACTAAAATCATAGGATAGGACTGTCTCCGTCTGTAGACATGCGTTTATTATTTCATCATTATTTAATAAAAGTAAGATTCAGATTGACATACATCACATGCGCCGGTAAATTACTCAACTTTAAAGAACTTCATAAGCATAAAAAACATCGCATCTTCCGTATTACAGCACGTTCGAACTTTGCGTGCTATAATGAAAGTTGTTTTCATCCTGGAAGTTGCCTGTAACCCCGACGCTAGTTTAGCTTGTAGGTAAACACATCGAGCTACTTTTCATGGGAAGTATCTACATTGACGCTGACGCGTGCGTTTGACAGGTTTGCAATAATGCGTAAATTGGCAGACAATCTTAGTTTTCTATTTTGTGTCATCGATCGTGTTCGTATCTCCGTGTGCAACTACTACTCGTATTTCCTATGACTAATTGCTTTGCAATTTTAAATATTGCGTGACAATCTAATTTTTTAACATTCATGCAACTAAATACGGTACTGTAGCTATAGTGCTCATTTGGCTTGCTGCCCAGTCGGTGTGATGGGTCATAGTTGCATTGCTGCACTAGCCGTGTTCCAGATTTCCAGTAAATAATTTGTATAGTGCACAGCGTTCGAAACTACACTATTGCAAATCGTTATTCGACTTCGATAGTAACAGTGAGAACTTTTTAGAAGTAATAACAGAGTCTACGACAAATACACATCGTTTTTCTAAATTTAGAGTTGATGACATTTATCTTTACATTACTTTGTCCAGGTTTAACTAAACTTTGTGTTCGAGGTTCTTTTGTGTCATTTCGCTAACTCGGAAATTGCTTTATTTTGTCTGTCATCGCACCCGCTCTCCTGGTCGAGTGAGAGGCGGACTTTAGCGGACGCTCTAACCAGACTTATCCTGTTTGTAAAGTATGTTAGTATTTCAAAATAGGAAATTTGCAAATTCTGAGTAAGTTGTCAAAAATGTGGAATTCTTCTCAGGAAGTCTTCGTTAGTAATCCAAATAAATGTCGCAATCATTGATCGAGATGAATGTCGTTAGTATTTGTTGTAGGTTGATATGAGATAAGATAGTCTGTTTGAATTAGTGCAGTTGGGAAGAATTAAAATTGATAAAAGATATAGTAGATTATTTTATCATACAATATTAATTTGCGCCGAAAATTGATTTCGATTCCCAGGTTCTGGTCCGGTTCTGTTAACGTTTATTTTTTCTTAGCCGATGTATTACAGTACAACAACCTACGCTTTTACATCCATCATTTCTCGCCAGATTTATTTTCCATAAGACCACCCAGGTCTTCCAGATTCAACTTCCCTTCCCAGTGGAGCAATAAAATGAGTCCGTTATAAAATTTGATTAACAATACGATACATTTGCTATATGGACCATACTATTTTAGTTACGTTGGTCTGATTTTACGATTTTTCAAATTCCTTCGGTTAAGTGGAACACCAGTGAGAAAAACTGAGTGGGCCCCACAGTAAGGATTTTAAAAATGTTAGTGGTGGTCCATTATATAATGCAAAAGATTCCTTGCCAAATACAATGATGCATCGTCGTCATACTCTTTTCTGATTCAGCATTTACTAGAATTCAGATTTTTCTCTCTGTCATGTAAGGTGATTATATTTAGGAAGTATTGAAAACTGGGCTGAAGATAATGTTTCGTCAACTATTTATAAGATATTTGAAAAGCTTACCGATTAAGAAAAGAAGTTGAGAATCGACCCAGACATATTAATAGCATCGTTATTGCGTATAAGACGAGTGTTTCTTGGTGGATATTTATCTGGAAGTTCGCAGAAAATCAGTTGATTTATATCAAGGACAATAGTGAGCATTTTTCTGACAGTGATATATGCTAGATAAAAACGAAACGGATACAAGATAGCAAGAACGTGATAAGATTTTGTGACAAAAATAGCTAAGGGATAGTGGATGTTCAACTGTGCGAGGTATATAGGTGAAGTCAGTTTTCTAAGGTTCGTCTTTACAAGGTTTAAAGGTCATATTTCAAATACGTCACGATGCCTGACATTTGATTACCCTCGGACTGATACTTTGTAGTAAGTTGACCAGAAACCGCTGCACAACTGGATATTTTCGAGAAAGATTCATGCTCTAATTTCTAAATATTTAAAATGTTGATGTATAAAATTGAATATTTAAAAACACTCTTTCAAGCACTAAATATATCACCATTTTATTTCGCTACGGAGTATCAGATCAAATTGAAAACATGGTACAACCCTGAATATACATTAAGTATGTATTGCGTGGGATATTCCTTAAAATTTCCTCTGAGAACTGTATCCCTTCTGCTATTGAAATACTCGGGATATCTCCGAATGCGAGTTACGGTGGTATTGTGAACTTTTACATGCATATTGACGATTCGTTCGTAGTGATAATTTCGTGACGTAAAATTCCATGAAGTAAAAACGAATATGGCAAAGCACTGCTGAATGCCAGCGTGTTCTGACCTAACCTCAACTCGACAGTCAATAAACGAATATGTCAATCACTATAATCGTGCATACATGCTTGTTATGTGTCTGTGAAGAAATTGCGCGTAATTAGACTTTTGCTTTTTATATAATAATGAATTATTGAATAGAATTTTTGTCGCTAGTGGTTGCTGCACCTGTACACCATTCACTATATTACTTGACACATCGTACGGTAGGCTACTGATAACATCGAACCCTTGCATTCACCACTACCCATACACTATTAGTTTGGTGTCGATTTTCTGAAGCAAATTCTACTGTTGCATACCATGGATACGGGTTATAGCATAAAAACAGAAAAATCTGTCGTATGATATTGATATAACGTATCAAAACACGAGCTTTATCACGCGCACAGTTTTGACAGGTCACTGCTGTTCGTGATTGCAGTAGACTCGAGATTCATTGGAATTGAGTTATCTAGAAGAGGTTGAAAAATGTTCCGGCCGCTGTCTTCTTCAATTAATCTCTTATCGCTAAGCATTAATCGAATTATGATCGTTGGTCGTTCCGTCTCAGTGATGTCAATATTTCTTAACGGATGTGTTCTGTCGCGAGTTTGACGTTTTCTGTGAAATTTTTCAGAAACGTTATTCGAAGTTTCTTAGATTACCTATCTCGACTTAATTTCTGTACGTTTTTGTTATATAATTTTTATTGCCTTTTTCAGCAAATTATTTCCCCATATCTTTATATAAGCGAGATCGAACGAAATAAAACATTAGTTTGACAGAATCGAAATGAGCGGACTTATCGAACTTCCTGACACGATGAACTCCACCGACCCATCTTTGGACGACGATATGGAGGACAAGTTAGAAATAAGAACGCTTGTGCTGCAATGTCTTCTGTGGACTTTATTCGCGGTTAATATATATATTTTGATGGCTTTGCTTCTGAGAGAATATTTCATAAGAAAACATAGCAAAGTCAATCGTTTGGACCGTCGCTCAATTGTTTCAGCGCGGTATTCCCGCGCCCTAAGAGCGACCACAATCATAGGAAGCGTTTCATACCTGTTACGTAGCGTCTGTGAAAACGTGGAAATTATTTTCGACAACCAAGACGGCGATTACTGTCACATTCTACTCAGGATCAAGTTCATTCTGACGTTCTTTTTTGTGACCTCGATATACACCTTTCTGTGGATCAAGCAAAGAATGTGCTACATTAATCCTGCAATGAGCCATCTAACTTCTAAGATGACGCGATTCGTCAGTTGGGCTAGTATTGTGTTGATTGTATCGTCGGGATTAGTTGGCACAAACCTTTTCATTTGGTCCAGAAGTTACAAAAAGTAAGTCTTTACTACCTAGTCAGTAGAGCAGATTTTAAACTGTTTTTATAATATCAGTCTACACCATTGTGTATACACACAGTATATATAGATACATATATATATGATTTAACTAAGAAAATAACATAAAAATTCATATCAATTTGAATAATTTTTCAATGGGAAAATCATACAAACAAATAATTGAAAATGTTGACAAGCCGCTCACAACATTGCATAATAAACAATTGTATTATTCTCATAGTATCATTTATATTTTCTTTGTTTTAGAACCTCGGTTGGATGTGATGTCGACTTTTCCTACGTCGATCCGTCCATAGTTTGGGTCTACTATGCGATTGCCACAACAACATTTCAAATTATGCTCATGGGTCTCTTTATATATCCATTAGTCAAGCACAGAAGCATCGCAGCGCACGCACATCGCGCTGGAACTCGAGGTCGTCGTCTGCTACCGCTAATTCGTCGTTCTTTCGTCACCTGTTGTGTGTGCATATTGACTGACATAGTCAGTTCTTTAGTCGTCCTGCTGGTCAAAGACTCCTACAACATAACTCCTATTGCGGCTTATAACATAAACCTAGTAACAAACTTAATTTGTATTATTTTATCATTCGCCTGGTGGCGTAAGATTCTCTTTCCGTATCGTTCTGCTGATCGCACTTCGTTTTCGAGTAACGATGTAACAGCTACAGGCCACAGCAATAATAATTATAATTCGAAAATCGTTAGACAAGATATTGGAGCCACGTTTCCTAATGTTAATACTGTTTCAAATAAGGCTTTAGGTTCACCTCCACCGATATATAAGCAAGTGCCTAGCGCATGAGCTTCTCTGTGGCAACATTTATTTCTTCCGTTTCGAGATTGAGAGTTATCAGAGTTCTTTATGTTCCTTTTTCATTTATTAAGATTTGGATATGGTCATGTGTATTCAAATATGTACGTTTTCTCATATTAAAGCAGAGCTTCTAAATTATATATATTAGTTACTAAATAAGTTTTTCAGATCTGAGATTATATTGCCACAGCATCTCTAATTGTCTAATAACGTGAATAAGCTTCTTTTTTTAATCTTTCGCTTAAATTACTGAACATACCAATAATTATATAGTGTACAGCCACAAATTATTATACACACATTTACAAAAACTCTACTAATTCTGCAGACGATAATCCATCCCTTCGTAATCTTAATAATTTGCTTCGCAAGTGAAGATAATAGCGTTTTTTTTCTTAATAAATTATGACTGTGAAACAGAGTGCTGTGTTCCATTCTACTTTAAAACACGCTATTCTGAATTTTGTCAATAAAGTAGTACAGGGCAGCAACGTAGCTATTGTGTCCATTTCATATAATAGATGATTGCGTTCGGTTATTTGACATAGTCGGCTCTTCCGTATTGTTCCTTCCTTCTACGATGATATTTTTTTGGTTTTCGTGTGGAAAAAGACGTATTTTCCAGTCAGGGAAAGAACCAACAACGCAGATAATGTTGATTATAAGAGACGTGTCGTACAGTAACTGACGGAAAATGGATAGCGAGATCAAATAGCGTGATAGAATAATACTTAGCATCGCACCTGTACCATCTGACAGACTAATTATAACGGCCATTGCAGTGGCCCGTTTTATGAGCTTCATAGTTTTTGTTGTGTCGCTTTTAACTGCCAACGACATTTTTCGGTGTTTTAGCAGTGGATAGACCAATAATGCTAGAAGGATGATTTGGAAGGTAATAGTGATAGCAAACAGAAATCCTCCGGGTAAGCGGGTTGGTATGATACTGTACAGTAATCGACAGCCTTTGTAACTACTCTTATATTGCCTAGTGGTAAGGAAGAGCAAGATGGCGGTGGCATCTCCTACGGACATAATGACGATAATCGCCACGCTCATGGCCCTTACGATGGGCGAACATATACTTTTTAAGGCTTCTGACTTGTAAAAGTCGCGCTGTCGAATCCATAATACGACATAGAGTGGAGTGACGCACGCTGCATACAGAACATTTTTCACATGACGTAATACGTTACATACGTCATCATTTTCAAAGGAATACCTCAGTTCGACGAATTCCGAAGATTGCCTTGCAACCGTGCATGCTGCGGAAATAAGACACAAATACCTCATGGAATCCACGGTGACGTTCCGTTTGAACATTACCGGAGCACCGGAGCTGGTACGCCGTTGAGCTGCCTTTCGACTAGTGTTCGTTGTTACTTTCCATTCGTAAGCGATAAGTGAGATTAGAATGTATATACTGACAGCCAGTAAAATAGAGGCTAAACATATAGCAATAAGCCATTGTTCATAGATGTTCTTGATATTTTCCTCATCTTCGCGATCAGGATTTTCTGTCGAGTTGTTCATTTTTATATCTGTTAGTCTGGAACAATACAATGAATTATATATTAGGTAAAACAGAAATTAGTCGAATGGCAATGTAATATGAAAAAATTCTTGATATTGTTTTATTCGGTCATCAGAATTATCTCGTACTGTATTGAGTAATATATTTACTTTGTCTTCCTGGAAGGAATACCTGATACAGTTGTAATAACAGAAACAGTTTTATTTCTAGAGGAGGTTACGTATAATTTTATTATTCAGGATTCTAAAATATTCAAATTTTATTTTAAGACAACTGCGACTTCTCTAGCGTTAAGTATGTTTATGATTAACCTCTGAATATTATTTAGTTCATTTTCTGATGACAAAATTGATTTGAAATTATTAGCTTTGTCATTTCTTTCTGAATTTGGAACTTTAGTGCAGTTAAATGTATAACTGCAGTGCAATTCTAATTTAATTCAGAAACGTTTGAGGAGGAAATAGAAAACCGATAATGATACGATAAAGTAAAATTTCGTTACCTCGACGTCGGATAGCTCGAAATTTCGGTTAGCTTGTACAGATTTTATAGAGCTTGCAGCCTTCAATCCCAAAATTTGATGTTTCCGGAAAACAAATTCCTAATAATATGAATGTTCAAATTACTCGGAGAAATTTCCCTGGTACCCTAGACCTCGACCTAACGAATTTTTCCTCTAATACTGTTGTATCCCCCACTATCCCCCACGAAACGTTCAGTTTATCCAGTGCCCTCTTCGACTGCTAGTATGCTGATAATTCTACAAACGACAACAATGTTCTGGTGAATTAGCTTGAAATTTTACATGGAATATTCCTTCAGGAGAAACCTAGATTCTTATTTTCAATATAAGGAAGTTACATCACCGTATAGAACAATGAACTTCAACCTTTTTTCATCTCATTCCCAGTTTTCGCCAAACATCAAAAGGTCACCATCAACATTCTCCCCTTCGCTGAGATTGTTTCACGGAACAATAATGTATGCTTAGAAGTGCAAGCATGAGTCATATTTTTAGGCGGTTTAGCATTGTGTTGATTGATTGTATCGTTGAGATAAGTTGAATCACTTGGTCCAGAAGTTACAAAAAATAAGTTTTAATTCTCAGTCAGCAGATTCAATTTAAAACTGTATTTTCAATCTCAGTTTATAAGCAATGTGTTTCCATATACAGTATATACAGTATATGAAAATATAATTTTCCTTTAGGAAATAAGTAATTTGATAAGAATTAAAATAATATTCTACGGGAAAATCCTACAAACGAGTTACTCATGCGAACACATTAGTGTGCTGATTAATAGTTACAGTTCACAAATCTGTTCAACACCGCCATCTGGCGGATAATTATTTGTAGATAAATTAATTATAAGCTCAATCATCCAGTCATCGCCAAAAATTACTGTTAATACCAATAATTATTGTACATCGTTATCAACCACCAATTATTATTATTACAATTCCTCATATTTTTCCAATTCTACAGTCTTTATTGCCCTCGTATCTAATTTATCTAATGATTTGTCTCGATAGTAATGTTGATAATAGAGTGCTGTGCGTTTCATTCTACTTATTAGCTTAGTCGTCCATCTTACATGAAAAAAGTGGGGGAAGAACGACGCAGAAAAAATACCGTCATATGAGAGAAGTGTCGTACAGTAACTGGCATAAAATGAATATCAAACAGGGCGATAATATATTACTTAGCAAAGCACTATTATGATAGTGCGTTTTATTAGTTTTATTACAAGCAAGGAATTCGCATTTGCTACATTATTCCTGTGATGAGCCATCTAACTTCAAACGTGACGATAACGCTTCGCCAGTAAGTCTTGTATTGTCTTAATTGTTCGTTGCGATTACTTAGAACCAACCTTTTCATTTGGTACAGAAGACACAGAATGTAAGTCCAATTTTCAAACTTTATTTATTAATACCATTTTATACACAATCCATATACTGTTGTTCTAATACAGTATCTGGTAGACCTTATTTTTACGGGTGAGGTATATAGTGAGGCTTATACAATGATATAATGATATTTAGTTCTTTTAAATGTTAATTTCAACCCTTGGATATATATTCCATATTTGAATATGGGCATGTGTATTTAAATATATACAGTTTATTATATTCAAGCAAAGCAAAGTAAATTAATTATAGTAGTAGTACATTATGACAATGAAAGAGAGAGAAAGAGAGTGATGTGTGTTACATCATACTTTCAAACGCTCTATTCGAAATTTAGTTATTGCGTCTATTTTATATAATAGCAGATTCCGTTTGATTATTATATCCCGTATCCCTTCTTCCTGCTACGTCGTTTTCCCGATGTGTTTTGTGGGGGAAAAGACGTATTTTCCAGTCACGGAAAGAACCAACAACGCAAAATATGTTGATTATAAGAGACGTATCGTACAGCAACTGACGGAAGATAGATATCATATAGGGCCACAAGATAATACCGAGGAATGCGCTTACGCCGTCCGTCAGAATCACGATAAATGTCATTAAGTTGGCGCGTTTTATGAGCTTCATAGTTTTTTTGGTGTCACTATTAGCAGCCAACGAAATTTTTCTGAATTTTAGCAGGGGATAGACAAATAAGGCTTGAAGGATGATTTGGAAGGTAACGGTGATAGCAAATAGAAATCCGCCTGGTATATGTTCGGGTACGATACTGTACAGTAATCGACATCCTCTGTAACTGCTATTCTCATACCCCCTAGTGGTAAGGAAGAGCAAGATGGCGGTTGTATCTCCCACGGACATCATAACGATAATTGACATGTGCAAGAACGTTACTATGGGCGAACTTAGAGGTTTTAAGTCATCTGACTTGTAAAATACACGCTGTCGCAGCCATAATACGACATAGAGTGGAGTGACGCACGTTGCATAAAGAGCATTTTTCACATGACGTAATACGTTACATACGTCATTATTTTCAAAGGAATACCTTAGTTCGACGCATTCCAAACATTGTCTCGCAACCATGAATGCTGCGGAAATGAGGCACAAATACCTAATGGAATCCACGATTACGTCCCGTGGGAACATTACCGGAGCACCGGACCTGGTACGCCGTTGAGCTGCCTTTCGACTGGTGTTCGTTATTACTTTCCATTCGTACGCGATAAGTGAGATTAAAATGTATATGCTGACAGCCAGTAAAACGGATGCTAAACATATAGCAATAAGCCATTGTTCATAGATGTTCTCGATGAATTCCTCATCTTCGCGACGAGGATTTTCTGTTGAGTTGTTCATTTTCAAATATTTTAGTCTG
The DNA here is from genome assembly GCA_013436065.1 of Halocynthia aurantium. Classification (NCBI taxonomy): domain Eukaryota; kingdom Metazoa; phylum Chordata; class Ascidiacea; order Stolidobranchia; family Pyuridae; genus Halocynthia; species Halocynthia aurantium. Next base: position 100,042 of record QXVX01010461.1, on the reverse strand, counting down.
AAACAATTCAATGAATTTTTATAGATAATGTAGAACAGGAGAGGCGAATTGAAAATATTTATGACAACGAAATATAAAGAATTCTTGATATTTTCTTATTAGATAGGATATCAGAGCTATCTTATATTGAATATTATTGTTTCTTTGTCTTTCTGGAATGTCTAAGATAGTTGATATAGCTGTTATAGTTACATTTATTTCTATGAGAGAAATATAACTCTTATTGATATCATACAATTATTACCTTATGAAACGACGAGTATACACGATGTCCTCTTTCGACTGTTGTATGACGATAAACCGTCTTTGAAGAAAACAGCAATGCTCTGATCAGTCCATTTAACTTTTGTCCCCATATATTCATTCAGATGCAAACTCTGCTGCCTTCTATTTACGGTTTCATATTTACAATATTCGGAAATCACATCACCTTATAGAACAATGAATATCAATATTTTTCCCTCTCATTCCCCGTTTTCAACAAACATCGAAAGGTCATTTACCCTTTTGCAAGATTGTTTTACTCAAAGGTACTTTCCAAATTTCACTCGTTTCCTCTTAAGCTTCACGGAACAATAATGGATGCTTAGAAGTGCAAACATGAGTCATCCTTTCTCTTATGGTGGCAAGGGAAGTACGGTCATCTATAGTTCATCAGCCGGTCTAGCATTGTGTTGATTATATCGTTGAGGTAAATTGAATTACTTGGTCCAGAAGTTAAACTAAATAAGTTTTAATTCTTAGTCAGTAGAATCAATTTAAAACTGTATTTTCAATCTCAGTTTATTTGCAATGTGTTTCCATATACAGTATATATATGAAGATATAATTTTTCTTTAGGAAATAAGTAATTTGATAAGAATTTAAATAATATCCTACGGGAAAATCATACAAACGAGCAACTCATGCGAACACATTAGTGTGCTGATTAATAGTTATTGCCGACGACACTTATGACTCTCAATTATTACAAATGCCCAGTTTTCCAACGCTGATAAAGAATTGCATGTATGGGCGTTACTGAAATACGTGTGTTCACGATTATGAAGCCCATATTCGAATACTATTTTATATAAACAGATTCGATCGTGTTTTGGAAGAAATCCAATTTAATAAATATTTAACAGTGCATACTGATCTCATTATTTGAAATTAAAATTTTACGGGCCGAGTAGGATGGTATACAATAAAAAACTTTACTATTCACATAATAGAATACCTATTTTTCTTTAAGGACCTCGCTTGGATGTGATATGGAAAATTAATATATTTTGAGTCAGCTCTGTCGGAGATTTACAAATCCTTTCCACACCGCCAACTAGCGGATGATTATTTATAGATAAATTAATCAATTGCTCAGTCATCCAGTCATCGCAAAAATTACTGTTAATACCAATAATTATACTGCGTTACCAACCATCTATTATTATTATTACAATTCCTCAGATTTTGCCAATTTTACAGTCGTCAATGCCTTTGTATCTTAATGATTTGTCCCGAGAGTAATGTTGATAATATAGTGCTGCGTGTTTAATTCTACTTATTAGCTTAGTTGTCCATTTTACACAAAAAAAAATTTCCGTTGAATTGTTCAACGTGATTCTCTGTTGGTTTACATTAAGTAAAAGACATATCTTTCAGTCAGGGAAGAACTAACGACGCGGAAAATACCTTATGAGAGAAGTGTTGTACAGTAACTGGCAGAAAATGAATATCAAACAGGGCGATAAGATATTACTTAGCAAAGCGTTATTTAGCGTTTTATTAGTTTTATTACAAGCAAGGAATATGCTACATTATTCCTGTGATGAGCCATCTAACTTGAAAGGTGACGGTGACGCTTCGTCAGCAAGTCTTGTATTGTCTTGATTGTATCGTTACAATTAGTTAGAACCAACCTTTTCATTTGGTAGAAGACGAAAAATGTAAGTCCAATTTTTAAACTTTATTTATAAATATCATTTTATACACAATCCATATACAGTATATATTGTTCTTATACAGTATCCGGTAAACCTTATTTTGACGGGTCAGGGATAGAGTGAGGCTTATATTGTATTTTTGAATGATTTTTAGTTCTTTTAAATTTTAATTTCAATCATAACCTTAACCCTTGCCTGAGTCAGAATTTATAAAAATAAATAACAGATAGAAAAATCATACAAACGAGTCATTCATGCAAAGACAATAGTGTGCTCAATAATACTTATTATGACAGAATAAGTAAAATTGAGGTCGAGTTTTCCAACACCGATAAAAGAATAAATGAACATTGGTGAAATAAAT
>QXVX01010461.1:78440-97032 GCA_013436065.1 Halocynthia aurantium | reverse complement strand
GGCGAATTGAAAATATTTATGGCAACGAAATATGAAATAATTTCTTGATATTTTCTTATCGGAACTTTCTTATATTGAGTAATATTATTATTTGTCTTTTTCGGGAAGAAATGGATTTAATTTTATTTTGGTAATTAAGGTTCCCAAACTATTATTTCATCTTACAACCAACGTTTCATAGGTTTATGATTAATTTTTGTTCATTGTTTAGTTCATTGTAAGCATGCCAATTGAATTTAGGGTAATAGATAATACATAAATATGTATTAAAAATATGCCTGCGATGCAATTCAAAATTAAGAAGAGAAATATAACTCAAATTGATATCATAAAATTATTACCTTATGAAACGACGAGTATACACGATGTCCTCTTTCGACTGTTGTATGTCGATAAACCTTCTTTGAAGAAAACAGCAATGCTCTGATTAGTCCATTCAACTTTTGTCCCCATATATTCATTCAGATGCAAACTCTGCTGCCTTCTATTTACGGTTTCATATTTACAATATTCGGAAATCACATCACCTTATAGAACAATGAATATCAATATTTTTTCCTCTCATTTCCCGTTTTCAACAAACATCGAAAGGTCATTTACGCCTTTGCAAGATTGTTTTACTCAAAGGTACCTTCTTCACTTTCACTTAAGCTTCATGGAACAATAATGGATGCTTAGAAGTGCAAACATGAGTTATGCTTTTTCTTATAGTGGCAAAGGGAAGTACAGCCTTATAGTTCATCAGCCGGTCTAGCATTGTGTTGATTGTATCGTTGAGGTAAGTTGAATCACTTGGTCCAGAAGGTAAACTAAATAAGTTTTAATTATTGGTCAGCAGAATCAATTTAAAACTGTATTTTCAATCTCAGTTTATTTGCAATGTGTTTCCATATGCAGTATATAATAATATATAATTTAAATAATTTCCTTACGGGAAAATCATACAAACGAGCAACTCATGCGAACACATTAGTGTGCTGATTAATAGTTATTGCTGACGACACTTATGACTCTCAATTAATACAAATGCCCAGTTTTCCAACGCTGATAAAGAATTTCGTACATGGGCGTTACTGACGTGTGTTCACGATTTTGAAGCCTATATTCGTCTAACATTTTACATAAACAGATTCGATCGTAGATTCGATCCAAATCCAATATAATAAATAATAACAGTACATACTAATCTCATAATTTGAAATTAAATTTTTATGGGGCGTGTAGGATGGTACATAATAAAAAAACTTTACTATTCACATAATAGAATATCTATTTTTCATTAAAGACCTTGCTTGGATATGATATGGTAAATTAATATATTTTGAGTCAGCTCTGTCGGAGTCTATTTCACATAGAAACAGTTTGTGTTTGATTTTTCAACGTTGTCGGTTGTTCACTCTTCTTTCTTTTTATAGTGGCTACGATTTTTTCCTGTTGGTTTTCGTGAGGTAAAAGACGTATTTTCCAGTCAGGGAAAGAACCAACGACGCAAAAAATGCCGATTATGAGAGACGTGTCGTACAGTAACTGACGGAAAATGGATATCAAGTAGGGTGCTAGAATAATACTTAGCAGCGCACCTGTGCCATCTGACAGACTAATTATAACGGCCATTGCAGTGGCCCGTTTTATGAGCTTCATAGTTTTTGTAGTGTCGCTGTTAACTGCCAACGAAATTTTTCGGTGTTTTAGCAGTGGATAGACAAATAATGCTAGAAGGATGATTTGGAAGGTAATAGTGATAGCAAACAGAAATCCTCCGGGTAAGCGGGTTGGTATGATACTGTACAGTAATCGACAGCCTTTGTAACTACTCGTATATTGCCTAGTGGTAAGGAAGAGCAAGATGGCGGTGGCATCTCCTACAGACATAATGACGATAATTGCCATGCTCATGGTCCTTACGATGGGCGAACTTAGACGTTTTAAGGCTTCTGACTTGTAAAATACACGTTGTCGAATCCATAATACGACATAGAGGGGAGTGACGCACGCCGCATACAGAACGTTTTTCACATGACGTAATACGTTACATACGTCATCATTTTCGAAGGAATACCTTAGTTCAACGCATTCCGAACATTGCCTGGCAACCGTACATGCTGCGGAAATAAGACACAAATACCGTATAAAATCCACGGTGACATTCCGTTTGAACACTGGCGTAGCGTTGGAGCGATGCCTGGTAATAGCTGATTTTCGAACGGTGCTGTTTTTCATTTTTACTTTCCACTCGTACGCTATAAGTGCGATTAGAATGTATATACTGACAGCCAGTAAAATGGAGGCTAGACATATAGCAATAAGCTTTTGTTCGTAGATGTTCTTGATATTTTCATTGTCTCCACTAAGGGTACTTTCTGTTGAGTTGTTCATTTTTATATCCATGAATCTGAAACAAGACAAATCTTAATATATTCTGGGCTGTTACACCTGGTACTTATAGAAGACCGTCTGCCTCATCCAAGTTAATTTCCTACTAGTCGCTGAACCCTTGTTTATTATTGCAGATCACCTGCTTGTGGTAAATGATGACGATGAAAAGTTAGCAGATGATTAAAATGACGACCACTGATACAAAACAATGCTAACCATTGCAGGCATATGCTTCCAAGTTCGGGCTGAATCTTGGAGTTGTCAGTAACATTTTATCTAAGGTACCGTTTTGATAAAAGTATGGACTTACACTACACTACGGCTGTTTACCATTCTACTCGATGTTTTACCTGATTCTATTTCTTGCTTCCTGAATCGTAGCTTTTTTTATCTCTGCTGTTGGTTATGAAAGCATTAAACATTACAAAAACATCCTAATTTGACATCTTCATCACAAATCATGATAAACAGATTTTGGCTTCAATAGAAACCTTCTTAACATAAAGAAAAACAATGCTCAGATCAATCCGTCTCAAGTTTTCACTTTATTTTTGTATACAGTACCGGTTAGTCACAAGATGCTAACTTGCTGCTAGTTGATTACGGTTTACTATCTGTAGGTTGTAGCACTTCATATGCGTAGATGTAAGGAAATGGCGTCACCAAGACATTTTAATGAGTGTTTCCGTATTGCTCATCTCTCGTTAGATATCGCTTTTACATGTTCTCAGGGAAAATTTTCGCCTTAGTTACGAAAGTAGGTAAGAGCTTACTCATCACTCGTCATCAATCATATGGAATTTAAGCGGACAAAACGTGATGCGGTTCCGTAATTGTGGTTTGCATGCCTGCGACTGTAATATACACCAGTATACTGTATATAATTTCATTCTTTAATTGTCTTCAGGATATCATACGAACAGATCACTTTTAGAAAGACAATAGTTTGCTGAGTATTATCTATTATTGATGATGCATTTAGTAATAGTAGTGTCCAGTATTTCAATGATGATGAAGAATGACGCATTATATCGCATTGTCCTCCTACATTCGAACGTCGTTTTGAGGTTATCTGTGCTTGCGTTGTTGCACTTTGACCTCATTTTGACCTCGACTTCAACCGGAATGCATTTCCTTTCATACTTTCCCTTCTATCTCTTCCCACGACTTCCCTCAAGGAAATGGTCAAAGTTTTGCGGGTTGAGACATTAAGTTCCATGCTCACATCAGCAAAATTTCTTACGCAATAAGGAAACAGTCTTTTACGCCAGTCAACGAAACTTAAAATAATGAAAAATAAGCCGAGGATAAGTTCGGCCTCCCAGACGCAGAAAAAAAGAAGAATCGATTGTCCACGTAGAAATTCACCGGCCACTGTAGTGGCGATGTAGATAGCTATGCACATGCAGTCGACTAATAAAACTCTTTTAATTACAGCCAGCAATCTGACTTCGTTATTGAGCGTGCAGTTCATTTTCAGCTTCTCTCTGTGCTTCATCAGAGGATAAATCAGCATAACCAGGAAAAGAATTCGGTACACAACAATCAACACCATCGTTGCACCCAAAGATGCGTGCATTGACAAACTTCCCATTACGTCGTTTTTCACTATAGCGCATGCAGCTTCGCCTATCTGTTTTGCTGATGACGTCAATAAGAATATAACTAGCGACGTTGCAGAAGATATAATCATTGTCGTAAGCAACATCCAGCTTATCCCGTCTGTGAACCATGTATTCAGATGACGTAATACTGGGTGCTTGTAAAATATCCGCTGACGTAACCACAATATAGTATTCATTTGAATTCCACTCAGAGTTCGAAGAGTACCAGCTACTATAACCCAAGTATTGCAATACGGAGCCTGCCAGGGCGCGCTAAATTTCGCCGCTGACATTACCCCGATAATAGCGTTCATTAATATGGATATAGATGACGATATGAACATTATTCTAATGCACTTGGCGTACATGCACGAATCCGATCGGTTGTGACGAAGTCTTCTCTGCTCTTCGCTGCATCTACTGTTTCTATTGGCAAGGTGGTGATAACTGATAAGCGAGACCACGTAGTAAAAAGCAAAAGCCGCCATCGCCGATAAAACAGACAAGTAAACACTCCAGGACAATGGCTCGGAGTTAGTTCCTTTAAAATCTGACGTATTGAAAGATGAATCTTTGTTTCTAGTTCCATTCATTCGCATTTGTTTAAAAAAAATCTCTGGTTGAACGGTAAAGGAATCAGTCTCCAGTTCTCCGGACGGAAGTTGCCTTTGAACGTAAGATGGCCCTGTTAGGTTGTAGTGTTGTATCCGCTTGTATGTATTCTTGTACATTTTTGAAGTAGTCACTATTTCACTAACACTAATTTCCTGCTTTAAATGTATGTAAAATGTAAAAGAAAAGTTTAAATATCTCGAAATTACGAGTTGTTCCGATTTCACACCTGATCCTTTGATTTCAAGTTCCGCTTCGCATGTATGCTAAACTTCTGTTGTCTATGAGAGTATGAAATTAAACTAAATGCTTATCAGAGTTTTAAAGCAGTTTAATTTACTTCTTTACTATGGAATATATCGCTTTGTCAGAATGACTCGTGATTTCGCCGCGCACGAACTCGAATAATTAAATAGAGGGGAATAGTGAATGATCTGTGCCGACTTTTATTATATCACGAACAAACGCAGCAAATTAAGCAATCCAATTTAAGAAGGATGAAGCTGTCTTGCTTCGCTAACGAAAAATGGGATGAATAGCTATCTCAAATATGGAGTAAGCAAATCGCAAAAAGTGAGCAAAGATATAATATTCTGGATTAGGTTAATGACTCTAATGGGTTTACGGACACTGCAATTCCCTATTAGACAGGTTACATATACTTGGGTTGTGTAAAAATAAACTTGATTAAATTATATCGTTTATTCATTTACACTAAAGAAAGCATTTTTACTCTAGGGATGATAAAATATAAAATGCTCGACTTTTAAACGATATTGAATCAAATTTTTCTTAGAAGTGGTGGAACAATAAAAGATGCCTCAGCGTTTTATTGTCGACACTCCGTTCATGGTTTTATCGGGGTATCGGGTACAGGTCATGTAGAATTAAATAATTTGTAATATATTGTGCATCGAAGCAAATCAGCAGCTGTTTCATTTTTTCTTTGCCATTTTCCTTTTAATGTTTGTCAACACAGAGAGAGAGAGATCGTTACGCTCCATTGATTATTGACGATTTGTATCTCGGCGTGTTAATCAGTTCATTTCAGCCAGATGGTTAAAGCAAGCATATGTTGAACTGCTTGTCGCTCAATTTCGACGCTTTCAATTATCATGTCGTAATACTCTTCAGTTGCAACGTTTGTCTTAGTCTGGATCACTGGTCACTCTGATCACTGGAATTAGCACGTTATAATAAAGGTTCGTGTTTCATCATTTTCTTTTTCTTTCAACTTCTAGCCGTTAAACCTAAGTCTGCTGCAATGTAAGATTATTTCGAAGCAAGTGTATGTTTTAGCTTAGGGGTCGAGTATGCCTCATCATCCAAGTTCATTTTGGATTGGGAAATATTGATAAAATTCGAAATTGAGTATTTTAAAATATTAAAATATTTAATTTCTATGGAAGGGATGTAATTATGCCGAAACCTTTACCTCATGTCCACGTTTGTCGGACAAACATGATTTACCCTTATTTCTTTTCTCTTTGTTATCAAATAATGGTTATAATAAGGTTATCAAATAATGCAAAACTAGATTTTTATTGTTTTTATTACTATTTTTGAGACTCAAATTTTACTAGAATTCTATTCGAACGAACAACATATTAAATTTATAGGTTTACTGTCTGCTTCACAGCTAGCTCCTGTGAAGGGCTGGTGAATAGCTGAGTACTGGTGAAAATTTTAACAATCACAATTGTACCAATTCACTATTCATCTTTATGAAACAATGCAGTTCCGCCTATTCACAGTCTCTTCCATAATACTGTTCTGCATAATATGATATTATTTCACCTGCTATTGTATTATGTCTTCAATATAGTTATGTTACAATTCAGTAAAAGATTATAACACAGTAAAAAAAGTAGAGATTGGTAACATTCACATAGATATAATCGCTAGCAGCAAATTATTATATTATTTCACCTGCTATTGTATTGTGTCTTCAATATAATTACGTCACAATGCAGTAAAAGATTGTAACACTTTAAAAAAAGTAGAGATTGGTAACATTCACACAGATCAACCCGACCAAATCAGGTTTAAAAGCTTTGCAACATCATCAACCCGACCAAATCAGGTTTAAAAGCTTTGCATTGTTTTATATTTGAAGTGCAATCCATTCAAGCTTGCCGAGTTCAATAACAATTGAAATATTATACTCATTGTCTATTCATCTATATGAAACACTGCAGTTCCTATCCTATCGGCAATCTCGTCTATGATACAATACTGCATACTATAATACTATTTCTTAATTACCCTATGCCAAACAGTGACAATGGAAAATAGAGTGAACTCAGTAAAGTACAACTTTAGACAAACACTCATATGAATTACTCTTTATTACAAAATGTAATTTCATAATTTTACAGATGTTTCTCTATCCACAAGGAACACATGTTCTGCTGATACTATTTCTCTGTCAGACTGTTAATCCAACAGATACAATACTAAGCATTCATCGTGCAATTAACACCAAGCTATCCAGCTCTCTGCAAGATGATAAAGACTCGCATTGGTCTGCCGATGGGCACTACGAGAATGACGTCCTGTCAGACGAAGTGTTTATCAAGAACTCTGAACATGAAAATTTAGAGAACAGTAAAGTTTATAAGACTTGTGATGGGAATGATGATCATTGTAGAACATTATATAAAACCCAAGAAACAAGCACTAATAATATGACCGAGAGTTACACAAGAACTATAGCAGCAGCTTATTCTTTGTTCAGCGCAGCCCTGGTCGGGCTCAGTGGCATATTTCCGCTCATGATTTTGCCAAATATTCAGGCGGGGGGAAATATGTTCAAGGATGCAGGTATGTTATTTTTCAATTCCTTGTCTTTAGCATGCCATTAACTTAGTAACGAAATAGAGTTTTTTGAGCTCTTGATTTCAATTCCACTGACAATATTTTGTAATAATAATGAAGATATCAAACCATATTTGTTGTTCAAATTATTGAAATTAAGAGACAGTGTTTTTCTGTATTCTTAGACAATGCAAAGAAACTGAATCGTCTCTTGAGTTTTGCTGTTGGTGGTTTACTTGGTGATGTCTTTCTACATCTGCTTCCTGAATCGTGGAATCATTTACAGAATGTTGACCAAAGTAAGTTATGTTCTAGCATACTTGCTGTCATTTTGTCAATTATATTTTGCAGTTGAGATAAGCCATCAGTTTTTTCAACACTCCTGGTTTGTAGATCTTTGCTGGACCAAGAATTATACTCTACCAGCCAAGATCATGTCATAATCATTCAACAAGATAGTTGTGACCTCACTATTTTAACCCATATATGAAATTTGAATGAAATGATTTAATGGTCAACATCAGAGCATAGAGTTTGTGAAGAAGGTAGTTTTAGTTTGGGAATGAGGTTTCAGCCAAGCATTAAAATTGTCAAACAGCAATTTGATTGCAGTTAACTCTAGTTTTGCACTGTATCTTACTCCACTGGTTATTCATTTTTAACAACTTCCATTATTTGATGAAACGAGACAGGATTCTTATCAAAAGTGTAAACAATTGGCCTTTGTCATCATCACTTCTCGTGTTGTTTGAAATGTTTTTCCAATAGCAGATACGTTTCAAGAATTGTCTTTTCATTTACTGTTGAAAGTTTAAATCGCAAATTCATTGAAGAAACAAAAGCAGTGACATCCATTTAATGAATGCTGAATTATCTTTTGTTTTGTCAGCGCACTAATGTTAACAAAGTAACTGTGCTTTGTTTCGCAATTTCGCTCGCTATTATGTAATCTCTTGAAAGAGTTGTTCATCAGCAGGATAATAAAAATGCATTTCGATGATGTCCTCATTCCTTACTAATGTTTAATTTCCCTGATTTTAAGTTGTATTTTATGTATTGATGGCATCGATTTGTAATATTGCAATATCTGCATTATGATCCCAATGTTGCATTAGCCATATGTTAATAATCTTGCGGCCAACAGTCTTATTTGCTTTGGTCTGCATTTTGTAATAATAACTGGTTGGACGTTGTATCATAGCAATCTTTATTCGGTGACTCATTATGTTTAACAGCAAGGCAGAGTGCTGTTATGTAAGCATATGGTTGCTTATTTGAAGTCGCATGCTGTTGATGAGAAGCATGCCTTTGTGCTCAATTTCCTCCATATGTTGCTCTTTCATGATATACTTCCTGTCGAGTCAACGACCTTTAACCGGTAGATATGGAAATAGAATACTTCCAATGCTGAAGCAAGCATGCATTTTAAATTTGTACTTTATTATCTACTAGCTTAATAACACATTTTTGTTTTTTTAACATTTGGCGCTGTAGGTTTTGTAAACAATATATTTTTTTTTCTATTATTTCATACAAATACGTTTCCTGAAATGAGATGAAGTTTCAGCAGGAATTTCCAACATTAAGTTATGACTAGATAGAATATGGTTACAGATGAATATAATTATAGATATATAAGTCCAGTTAGGATGTGTAAATAGACTTTTAAGTAATATATTAACATGAAACATTTGAGTAGACGTTTGACCTGTACTGATAACAGATCTTTTTTGCAGATGGAAAGCATTCCCACATTGCGGCAATGATGAACGGTATATGGGTCTTGGTTGGCTTAATAAGTTTCTGTTTCCTTGAAAAACTCTTCCCTGATGCAATTCCGAATGACAAAGTTTCTCCAAAAGTTTCTAAAAACTTGAATGTCGTCGTAAGTTTATGCCTTGTTAAGTTGGTCATTATGTAACTAGATTCTGTTTGTTCCCACTTGTTCACAAGATGTTAGTTTTGTTCTAAGGAATCAAATTGAGTCTATTTGAATGCTCTAGCATGTCCGGACCAAGCATTTTATTTGTTCCTGAGAAAGAATTAACGAACTAATTCAAGTGTCAAATTAACAACATGTTCATTGTTGGATGGGAAGCTTGTCAAATTTACTGTTTGCTTGATAATTCCGTAGCCCCACATTACAACCGTCATTATTTGATTTAAAAGACAATTCCTTTGTGCTTTGTATTTACTTAAGTTTCTTTAATTTGACATTATTGTTTCACTACTTACACTTTTCGAATAGCTCCGAATTATAAAACGAAATTGGTTTTACATCCTAATGGTGTACTGACCATAACCCCGGATTTAAGATCATGATTTTTCCAAAGGATTATGGTCTTGACTGAGAATTATGATATTTTAGTGCTGTAATTAAAGGCTTTATAGTATGTTCAGTTGAATTTAATTGCCACTAAATCTCAGTTACCATGTATAAAAAGATTGTTGTTTGCTACAGGCCAATGGCTACAACAGTAATCATAGTAACAACAAGGCTACGAATGGAGACTGTGTTCATAGCGTTCATGAAAAGACCGCCAAGGAACAAAACAGTGAAGATGAAAATATGAGCGAAAAGAACAATAATAACTTGACCAAGCAAAGGGAAATCAAGGTACAGAAATGTGAAGTGGATATAATGAAGTGCATTATTTTACCGTCTGTTTCTCATTCCCTGATTTAATTACTGTAATCTTATCCCTAATGAGTGTCGTGATATAATGTTCTTGTTATCGTTTTCTCTTCGGTGCAGATCAGTGGTTACCTCAACCTTTTTGCAAACTGTATCGATAATTTCACGCACGGTCTTGCCCTCGCCGGAAGTTTTCTAGTCAGCAGGCGTGTTGGAATTTTAACAACAATAGCGATTCTCTTGCATGAAATTCCTCATGAGGTAACAAACGATATTATAAGTCACTGGTCTTAAAAATTTTTAGTTCACGGCACATTGTGCAAAGTGCTTAGTCGAAGAAAATTTTTGACTGTCACATCTGCTTTTGTACTCTAGTTGAAACTAATAAAAATGCTACCGCTTAGCTTTTAGATAAAAGAGTGGCATTGTCATGACAGTCTGTTTGGGAAACGCTGATATAGCGGTCTTGTCTTCTCGTTTCTTATCATTAAGTTTTTGTAAATTCCAGATAGGTGATTTTGCTATTCTTCTAAGAGCCGGTTTTGATCGCTGGAAAGCTGCTAAACTGCAGATCTTAACTGCGACGGGTGGACTGCTGGGTGCGTCATTTGCCCTGCTTGCCGACTCTGCCAAGGCCGCAGGTACTATTTGTTCAGTTATTCCTGTGTTTGTCTAGTGGTAAACATGAATTAAGTTTGAATTGGGTCTCATGCTGGCGAATTGATTGTGAGGTCATGTCATTCAATATTAGATTTAAAATTAATGCAGAATTATAACTAAACATTTAAATCTTAGTTTAGGGGTGACTGGAAATAATATTTATCATTCATTTAGGTAATTTCACAGTTTTTTACATTCCATAATTTTTGTTTACTAGCACCGCAGCCACTTCTTATTTCTTAACTTGAATAATGCCTAACTTAAGCAAATGTTATTATGTTTCATGGCCATGCGATCAAAGTCTATGTTTATGTTCAAACTTTGCTTATGTGCATTACATGCATTTATTGCATCAGTTGGTATCCTTGGCTGTTAACAGCATTGTTAAAATCCTTTTCAGGAGATCAAGTAGCTTGGATTTTACCATTTACATCGGGAGGTTTTATTTACATAGCGCTCTGTACCGTTGTACCTGATATATTGAAAGAAAAGTCTCCTAAGTAAGTATACAGAAAATCTGTTTGTTTCCTCACTAGCACACCTATGTAGTTATCAATATTTTAGTAAGTTTGTTGTTTGGTTCCTATTTTGAAATATCGTCCATTGTTTATCAAATGAATTCCCTTTATTTAATAAGGCTCACCTACTTCTTTGCGACTCGAGTTCTGTTGAAAAAATAGCGCTGTATTACTTCCTGAATTAACCAGTTGGTTGCGAGGTCTCTGGCTTTCTAATTTAGGAGGAAATTGTAGCACAAAAAATGTTTGTAATAGTCTGCAACTGTTACCAACAACTAAAAATGGAGTGTAAAAGTGATACACGCTCCGCCATCCGGTAGAACTTTTGTTGCCATATTGCAGTGTATGAAGTTACAAATTAACCAATTTACAACATTATAATGAAAATAAAATGACCTGAAGAATTGTGAAAGATAGTGCTCTCATTATATAGGTCCTTATTATCCATGCAAAAGTTCATTTTTTCAATATATTTGATAATGCCATTTTCTGTTTTTATCTGATATTTTTCTCCTCTGATACAGGGAATCAGCCATTCAGTTGTTACTTCTGACCAGCGCGATTGCCATCATGGGTCTCGTGAGCATCATTGAATAACGAATAATGTGGAAATGTATATTGCGTGCTATGCCTTTCCTCTTCCTTTTTTTTATCGATCTATGCATTTTAATTGCCACACGAATCTATTGTTTTGCCGTTCGCCATATGTGCTCTATATTCAGAACTAAAATTTACAATATACGGAGTCGTGCTTTCTTTAAACAGAACTTGTTCTAATGATGCATTGTAGCCACTGAACATTTTTCTATATTACATATGTTTATACAGAAAAAGAGATATTGATTATTCCAGTTTTCTTTGCTTTTTTCCACTCCACTCGTATCGTGGTCTCGTACAGACTGCATAGTTGCATAACAAAAATAATGCGTAATTTTGAATTCAAATAATTGGTATTCTAGAATAGTTTTAATTCAAACTGCAGAACATTATGCAGAACATTATGCAGTATTTTGTATTGTATAATGCTATTGAATAGTTTTATATTATGTAGATACTAATCCACCCTGTCATTTCAAGTGCATCTTATTTGAGATTTCCATAGAGCAATTATGCATATAGTATCCATACATGATATCTTAAGCCTTAAGCGTATATTTGAAGCCTTTGTGTTTAATTATTTTTTATGCCAACCTAACTCCTTATTTCCACTAGGGCAGTGATTCTAATAAAACCTTTTTACAATATCTTATTACTTCAATACTAGTTAATATCTCATCCTCGAATTTTTTTAATGGTTTCACTCGCACACCATATTCAACACATTCGATGGTAAATCTGAATCAGCATCAGTCATGTTTCTCTTTGAATACTAGCAGGTTGTCCCTGGTTACGTGATACTCTAGCCATCCTACATTTCTTCCACCCATTGTGCAATATCATGTTTAATTGCGTTTATACAAGTGTTACGTATATTGCAGTATAGGCAATACTACCACCAGTTCAGAAGCCTGAAAATATTTGCATCTTATTTCTTTCCTAGGCTCTTCAGTTTTCATTTATATAACTATGCTTATAGAACAATGCTCTGAGATTTACATTGAGCAGGTTAGATATATTCTTATTGCTCTTGGAATTTTTAGTTTCTCTCCCAAGTAAGATATCCTATAAAAAATTTCCAATCAGATCGAATATCTGTGATAAACAAGATTTCTTGGTTTGAATACTCAAGTTTAATTCTTTTTATCTGTGTATGCTTTTATGAAATGATCTAACTATTCTAAAAACTGTTTGAACTTCTGTAGTATGTTGACATAATCCTCGATTGATATGAATACATTTCGTTTACTCTTTGGTTTATTTGTTGCTACTTGGTTGAGAGTATTTTCTAAGGTATCAGTCCGGAACCAAATGTGGTCTACTGACTTTCTTTTCATCTTTTTGCACAAGGAGAGGTTGTTGGGTTGCTAGAACGATATTTTTGTGGACAACTTTTACACAGTAGGTGAATTCCACAAAGAGGTTGACACATACTTGCTGAAAGTGAAATGAAAAACAATATTAGCATGAAAATGTAGGTAAAATGATCTGTTAGGGTTCTACAATTTAATTTAGTATGTAAATACAAATTCTCTTGGTTTAACATAAAATTTGTTGTGTTACTATAGCGATGACTTACTGATGACTCTCAAAAGGTAACTAAATAAAATTCGATGGAGAAAATGACCCATACTCTGTTGATTGA
Source organism: Halocynthia aurantium (assembly GCA_013436065.1). Taxonomy (NCBI): domain Eukaryota; kingdom Metazoa; phylum Chordata; class Ascidiacea; order Stolidobranchia; family Pyuridae; genus Halocynthia; species Halocynthia aurantium. Next base: position 83,568 of record QXVX01010461.1, on the reverse strand, counting down.
AATTAAGATGAAAAACAACAATAGCATGGAAAGGAAGGTAAAATGATCTGCTATGATGCTACAATTTAGTATGTAAATACTTGGGATTTCCACTGTTGAACAAAAAACTTTTCAGTTGCTGTAGTGATGACTTCCACGAGCTACATTAGATGGAGAGATTGACACATACTCAATTGGTTTAAAGTGAAAAGAAAAACGGCATTAACATGGAAACGAAGGTAAAATTATCTGTTGTGATTTGATCTGTTTACAGTTTCGTATTTAAATACTCTCAAAGTTCCATGGTTGAATAAAAAAGATATACCTAACACCCTGTGTGATCTAATCTAGAAAACAAATATAAAAATTTGTTCAATCATCAACTTTCTTTCATCTCTTCGATATGATTAGAAAAACAGTGTGGAGACTGCTTGGCAACCAAAGCCTGGATAAAAATACCCTATAGTTCTCGACATCTTTTATTCACTGCATTTTTCATTGGGTCAAAGTGTATTGTGTCAATTGTAACAGGTTGTGTGCTGACTTCCCTTCCCTGATTGTGTATTCTTTCCTGTTGGTCACTCTGTTCTGAACAATGGGATTTTCTGAAATGTATACTCTCGATGGATAACAATACAATTGTCATATTTGGTATGTGTTGACTTCGTCTGTGATTGTATTGTTCTGTTGCTAGTTTGGTCGCACAATTCTAAACAGATGTATTTTAAGGAAGTATAACTTCAATACATGATGATAGAATAGTTCAGTACAATATTAATAGACTTCTTTCCTATTCCTTACATTCATAGTTCAGGATTGCGTAAGAGATTGGTGCTATAAAATGAGTGAATTGAGTTGACTTGGGGCTAGTTTGAAATGTGTGAATCAGGCACAGTGTGAACATGAAGAAGATAGTATTATTTTTTGCTCTGGTAAGAAATGTTTTGCATTATCAGGTTCAGTTCTAGTCCATCGGTTTATTATTGAAATTTGACTTATATTGCAGGTGCAAAGTGTCTTGGGTTTTCCTCTTGAAGTACAAATTAGTAAGTAATTTTCAAGTAATGAAATGTTTTGATGGATTGTGAAGTTTCTTGCTATCGGTAACTTCATACTTAATGTGTTGGCTATCTTTTTGATTACATTAGTAGATAAATGAAATGTTTCTGATATATAATATAAGTTGATTACCTTATTCTTTTACAGGTACAATTACTTCTATTGACTCAGTAGGAGAAATTAATGAAATCAACAAAAGTAAGGATTTGTTAGATTGAATGGAAATCTGAAACATTAACAAAATGTGCTATTTTTTTGATCGAATAATATTGTTTATCATCTGCAGGAATTTCAAAAAGAGCTGGTTTAGTGCACGGTGACATTCTACCCCCAAGAGGTAAGAACACCATCCTATCTGGTATCTGGTCATCGACAACAATACCGGTATCGCTGTCATCAAGCTTGCCTTATAATGTGGGTTTGATTATATATTCTGGCTCGCAAACCAAGAACCAAAGAAAAATAATATCATCTTTTATCACAGGCTATTGTAGCTTTTAACCTGGCAGTAGAAGAATTCAAGCTAAGAACCTGCATTAATATAGTGACCCGGACAACAGAAACCAATTACATCAGTGTTCAACCTCTGAGCGGGTAAAAGTTTTGTCTGCATTGCTGTTGTTGCTAGCGTATTGTTGCAAGTAGGCATTGAAATGTTTCGGCATTAATGGCATAATATTAGACTCGTTTTCAGTGTTCTTGTATGCGAGTATCGTAACTTCTGCAGCATATATTGTCATTGCATTTCTTTTCAGGTGTTATTCTTTCGTTGGAATGGTAGGAGGTGGACAAACTATCTCTCTTGGATCTGGATGTGAAACAAGAGCGATAACTATTCATGAATTCCTTCATGCTTTAGGAATTTACCATGAACAGTCACGTGCTGATAGAGACGATTATGTCACAGTTCAAACATCTAATGTTGAAGCAGGTGTAATGTTTATGAATCTATTATGTTATACGAATACTGCAGCTTTTTGTTTAAAGTAACAACTGTTTTCAATCCAATTACATTTCATCAGACAAAATCAACAACTTCGACAAACTCACTTGGACAACAAGCAGTGTTCGACGCCAGCCATACGATTACTACTCTATAATGCATTACAATGCCTATTCCTTCGCGTAAAACAGACATTTCAATATATTTAATATTCTTCATCATATATGATGTCTAATGATATTTAACATTCATTCATACATTCATTCACAGCATTGATTCATCAATCCCCGTAATTGCCACTAAAAACTCTGCCTTCCAGTCGGTCATTGGACAGCGTTCGACGTTCAGCAGGAGTGATTCTGAAAAAGTGAACCTAATGTACGAATGCAGTGAGTATATTTTATTATTTGTTTCAAAGTTGGAACTGGGGTCATTACCATTCAATTTTAAATCTTTGATAACTCATGGTTCTTCTTTCATTAACTTTGAGTCAAATTTGTATACATCATTAGCTTTTAAATTTCGTTCTCCCAATTTAATTGCACCATTTTCCATTCTCCAGGTGATACCTTACTAGTCAGCTACTACTGCGATTTTGAAGATTCAAAACTGTGTGGATACGTGAAAGATTTCAGCGGTGATAACTTGGACTGGACGCAGTATGTCATTGGAAGCTCGTCAGTCACTGCCCCGGCGAGTCCCCCGAATACTGATGGCACCTACATTGAATCGAACAGAGGTGATGATTTTCAAATCTTACAAATCAAATATTTTTTAATTTTATTCCCTTGCAATTAAATATTTATTTAACCGGATTCATATTCAGGAAGTTACATGTTGCTGGACACAAGTGGCAGTGCAGCTGGCCAGACTGGACAACTGAGAAGTATGAGATTGTTGAGCTCGGCTAGCTCACAGTGTCTTCAGTTCAGTTACTATTTAGATCGGGCTGATGCTTCAAGTACTTCTTCAATAAGGTATGAGAATATTTGAGTTTTATTGAAATATCTCCTTCTCCTTGGTTTGACAGTCTCACTATTTATGTGCCACCTCAACGATAGGTGCAATACAGCAAATTCATTGTTATAATTATGGGTGGAATGTTTTCGTATCTTATTTTCAAAAAGTAACAAAATAATATTCAATGCAAGATATTAATGACTTTATTTTTCCAATTTGTTTTCATTTATTTGAATAATTGGGAAATTTATGATGTATAATTGCAAATGGGGGACTTTTGCATTTTGGAATTTGAATATCCAGATAGCTTGGGTAAAATTAGTACCTGAACTAAAATAATTTCCCAGCATCTATGTGGCACAAATCAACTCGGCCACTGGAGACATTACAACCCTTGGCAGTGCTGTGGCAAATTTAAACCAAGAGCTTAAAACCGGGAGCTCATGGAATTTACACCATGTCACAATCTCTGCCCCCTCAGCTTATCGACTCGTTTTCGTAGCAACAATTGGTATGATTCATAGAAATTAGTTGCTAGTTCTTGGTTTGTTGTGTCATACTGCTTAGGTGCCATAAGTTTGTGATGTTTAGGTTCAAATGCCAATGATGTTATTGCTATTGACGATGTGAGTGTACAAGATCGAGCATGTGAAACAGCATACCATGTATTCAGTGGGTTCACATCTCAGCTCAACACTGCTTCTCAGGGTACAATTGTCTCCAGTTCTACTTCCTACACAGACGATGGATATGCATTCAATTTGGGGGTATGCATCAGTTTGTTAGGACTTTCCGCATTAACATTTCTGTCAAGTAATATAGTGATTGCTTTCTTGAAGGTTTTTCCAGCAGGAGCAAGTAGCTCTCTTAATGGCTACGTAGGGCTGTTTTTTGGACTCACACAAGGAGATAACGATTCTTCCATCACATGGCCGTTCAGTGATCGTTTCATACAACTAACAATACTCGACCAGAGCGGAGATCCTTTGTATGCAATCAGCAAACATGGATCTTTTCTGACAGATAGTTCAACTACATTTGAGCAACCGGTTTGATATTAAAATATCTCAAAACTAGAAAATTGTGGTTTTATGGCCATGTTTCATGGAATTCGAAATTTTTCAGTTTGAAGATAACACATAGATTTATTATTTCATCATTTAAATTCTGAAAATTTTGTTGCTGGATGTTGTCCTGTTCTATGAGCAGACGTGTCATGTCAATGTATAATACCTGAGATTATTAACTTAATTTCTTCTTTCAGAGTGGATCTGTAACATATTTGGGTTACAGTAACATTATACAAGCTTCTGAGCTCACATCATCTTCCAGTGGTTATTTGAAAGGAGACAACTTATTGGTATCGGTCTTGATTACGAAGAGTGGTAAGCACATTAATGGTTTAGGACTATCTGCCATTTATTTACTCAGTCTCTGGAGTCTCATGTCTTGGAAGCAGGTAAATGCAAGTCCTTAGTAATTTCCACATTAAGTTGTTGCCTTTCATTCAGTTTAAATCCATTTGCTAAATTAACTCCTATGCATTTTCAAGCCGCATTTAGATTGCTTGTCATTCTATGATAGAGATATCTCTCATAAGTTTTTTTATTTCGCTTATATTGTACAGATCCTGACTATAAACATGTGGCCCCACGAATAACGTTTCCAGTTAGGCTTGCCCTGCCTAAAGTAAAGTTAGCTTTTTTAACATGGAACAAAACGTTTCAACTAATATTGAGATAAGGCTTACATCAAACAGATCAACCATGACATTGAAGTTCACTGATTCTACTAATGTACAGAAACGACGACAACCACATCATCTACCACTACAACAACAACAACAACAACCTCTACCACAATTACTACTCCTATCAGGCCTGGGGAAACCACAACTACCACAACTAAGAGTACCACAAATTCTGGGAAGAGAGCTTCTCAATCTCCAGCATTACATTTTCTACTGTTATGGATAGTTTTTAAATTGTCCAAGCCAAATGAGTAAATTCAATAGTTGAATACCAACAATTTAGACCCTACCCCTGCACAAAACTTATACTATGTGGATATTGTGTAAAATTTGTCAATTATTTTATTAGAACTCCCGTACAACGGGTGTTCTATTGTAATTGGCCGATTAATATTTGCGAGAAGGCAAGTGAGTGTTTGAATAATGCTGCCGCACGA